>VIAB01053782.1:0-13701 GCA_009801035.1 Oophaga pumilio | reverse complement strand
GAGAAAAATATCATTTGCATAATAATTTGGAACATAGTGTAATAATAATTGTTATTTATATAGCACCAACATATTCCGCAGCGCTTTATAGTTAAACAGTTTCAAACACATCAGTCATAAGTAACAACATTAACAATAATACAATAATTAAAGCTAAATAAAACCACCCTGCTCGTGAGAGCTTACAATCTACAATGGATTGAGGGAGATACAAAATACAGATGTGTATTTACAAAGATGGTCCATCCATCTTGAGGGAGTGGGTGATAGATAGTGAAAGTGAATGGGCTACAAACACACTTAACCCCTTCATGACCCAGCCTAATTTGACCTTAAAGACCTTGCCCTTTTTTGAAATTCTGACCAGTGTCCCTTTATGAGGTAATAACACAGGAACGCTTCAACGGATCCTAGCGATTCTGAGATTGTTTTTCGTGACATATTGGGTTTTGGGTTATTGCATTTCTTTCTGAAAAAAATGGAAATTTGGCAAAGATTTTGAAAATTTCACAATTTTCAAATCTTGAATTTTTATTCTGTTAAACCAGAGAGTTATGTGACATAAAATAATTAATAAATAACATTTCTGACATGTCTACTTTACATCAGCACAATTTTGGAAACAACATTTTTTTTTGTTAGGAAGTTATAAGGGTTAAAAGTTGACCAGCGATTTCTCATTTTTACAACAAAATTTACCAAACCATTTTTTTAGGGACCACCTCACATTTGAAGTCACTTTGAGGGGTATATATGACAGAAAATACCCAAAAGTGACATTACTATAAAAATTACACCCCTCAAGCTACTCAAAACTACATTCAAGAAGATTATTAATTCCTCAGATGCTACACAGGAACTAAAGCAACGTGGAAGGAAAAAATGGACATTTTATTTTTTCCAACAAAAATTTTCTTTTAGCATCAATTTTTTCATTGTAACATGGGCAACAGGATAAAATGGATTCTAAAATTTGTTCGGCAATTTCCCCTGAGTACACAGATAACTCATATGTGGTCATAAACCACTGTTTGAGCGCACTGTAGGGCTCAGAAGGGAGAGAGGGCCATTTGACTTTGTGTGCCCCTGTGTGCCTAAACAGTGAAAAAACCCCACATGTGACACCATTTTGGAAACCAGACCCCTTATGAAACTTATCTAGATGTGTTGTGAGAGTTCTGAACCCCCAAGTGCTTCACAAAAGTTTATAACGCAGAGCAGTAAAAATAAAAAAATCATTTTTTTCCTAAAAAATTATTTTTAAGCCAGCTATTTTTTATTTTCACAAGGGTAACAGGAGAAATTGGACCACAAAATTTGTTGTGCAATTTGTCCTGAGTACACCAATACCCCATATGTGGGGGGAACCACTGTTTTGGTGCATGGGAGAGCTCTGAAGGGAAGGAGCGCCATTTTGGAATGCAGACTTGATGAAATGTTCTGCGGGCGTCATGTTGAGTTTGCAGAGCCCCGGCTGTGCCTAAACAGTAGAAACCCCCCACAAGTGACCCCATTTTGAAAACTAGACCCCCCAAGGAGCTTATCTAAATGTGTAGTGAGCACTTTGAACCCCCAAGTGCTTCACAGAAGATTATAAACGCAGAGCAGTGAAAATAAAAAAATCATTTTTGTTCCTCAAAAATCATTTTTTAGCCCGCTATTTTTTATTTTCCCAAGGGTAACAGGATAAATTGGACCCCAAAAGTTGTAGTCCAGCTTTTCCTGAGTACGCTGGTGCCCCATATGTGGGGGGAACCACTGTTTTGGCGCATGGCAGGGCTCAGAAAGAAAGGAGCACAATTTGACTTTTTTAGCTCCAATCGTTAGCGGACACCATGTCGTGTTTGGAGAGCCCCTGTGTGCCTAAGCTTTGGAGGTCCCCCAAAAATGACCCCATTTTGGAAACCAGACCGCCTAAGGAACTTATCAAGATGCATAGTGAGCACTTTGCACCCCAAGGTGCAATTTTTTCTCAAAAAATGATTTTTTAAGCCCCCTATTTTTTATTTTCACAATGGTTACAGGAGAAATTGGACCCCAAAAGTTGTTGTCTAGTTTGTCCTGAGTACACCGGTACCCCATATGTGGGGGGGAACCACTGTTCGGGTACATGTTGGGCTCGGAAGGGAAGTAGTGACGTTTTGAAATGCCGCCTTTGATGGATTGGTCTGCGGGCATCATGTTATGTTTGCAGAGCCCCTGATGTGCCTAAATAGTAGAAACTTCCCACAAGTGACCCCATTTTGGAAACTAGACCCTGCAAGGAACTTATCTAGATGTGTGGTGAGCACTTTGAACCCCCAAGGCCTGCACAGAAGTTTATAACGCCTGGGCATGAAAATAAAAATATCATGTTTTTTTCACAAACATGATCTTTTAGTCCCCAATTTTTTATTTTCCCAAGGGTAACAGGAGACATTAGACCCTAAAAGTTGTTGTCCAATTTGTCCTGAGTACGCTGATATCCCATATGTGGGAGAAAACTACTGTATGGGCACACGTCGGGGCTCGGAATAGAAGTAGTGATGTTTTGAAATGCCGATTTGATGGAATGGTTAGCGGGCGTCATGTTACGTTTGCAGAGCCCCTGATGTGCCTAAACTGTGGAAACCCCCCAAGTGACCTCATTTTGGAAACTAGACCACTCAAGGAACTTATCTAGATGTTTAGTTAGCACTTTGAACCCCCAAGTGCTTCACAGAAGTTTATAACCCAAAGCCATGAAAATAAAAAAATCATTTTCTTTCCTCAAAAAATGATTTTTTAGCCCAAAATTTTTTATTTCACAAGGTAACAGGAGAAATTGGACCCCAAAAGATGTTGTCCTGCTTGTCCTGAGTACGATGGTACCCCATATGTGGGGGGAACCACTGTTTGGGCACACGTCGGGGCTCGGAAGGGAAGTAGTGACGTTTTGTATTGCCGACTTGATGGAATGGTCTGCGGGCATCATGTAACGTTTGCAGAGCCCATGATGTGCCTAAACAGTAGAAACCCCCCCAAGTGACCCAATTTTGGAAACTAGATCCCCCAAGGAACTCCTCTAGATGTGTGGTGAGCACTTTGAATCTCCAAGAAGTTTATAAAGCAGAGCCGTGAAAAAAAAAATCATTTTTTTTCCACAAAAATCATTTTTTTAGTCCCCAATTTTTTTTTCCCAAGGGTAACAGGAGAAATTAGACCCCCAAAATTATGCAATTTTTCCTGAGTACGCTGATACCCCATATGTGGGGGTAAACGACTGTTTGAGCACACTTCGGGGCTCGGAATAAAGGGAGCACTGTTTGACTTTTTGAACTCAAAATTTGCAGGAATCAATGGTGGTGCCATGTCACGTTTGGAGACCCCCTGATGTGCCTCAATAGTGGAAACCTCTCAATTCTAACTCCAACCCTTACCCTAACACACTCACACACTCGATTAGACTCATGGACTAAAAGGACAAAATGTCACGTGTGACAACTTTTTCACATCCTATCAACTGGGCCAGATGTTGTGAAAAAGACAACTTACCATGCTAGGTACTATAAAGAAAAACAAGCCAGAACTGCCGCAAGATATCCTTAGTAGAAGAGAAAGAACAGTTGTGTCTTACATTCCCAAAAATAATAAACATGTAATTCCAATGAGCACAATGCACCACCACAATGTAATAAGTAATCAAGAAGACAGAAAGCCGGACATGATAGATTATAATGCCTAAAAAGGGGCAGTTGATACACTAGATCAAGCAATATCAACATGCACATGCAAACGCAAAACTAATCATTGGCCAATGATAATATTTTACAGCATTCTGGATGTTTAGGCATAAAACGCATTTGTTTTATGGAGAGAAATGGATCCCAATTGTTATGGAAATAAGTTGCATGAATGAAGAATTTTTATTGAAGAATTAGGAAAATCCCTAGTTAGTCCGTATATCGAACCAGAAAAGCAAACGCCAGAAGTGAAGGAGCAGCAGACATTGTGAAGAGTGTCCAGCAGCATGCTCAAGAAAGAGACTCCACCACCTCCACTAGCACAGCTACTAGCCAAAAAAGAAAGAGATGTAGCTTCTGTCCATCATCTTGTTACAATAAAACAAATCTGAGAAAAAAAATGGGTAAATGTGGATTTAATCAACGCTGCTGAATAATTCAGGATCCAGACCATGTAGTCATTAAATTGTGGATTTATTCTCCACGCGTTTCAGAAGTCTTGTACTTTGAAACGCGTTGAGAATAAATTCACAATTTAATGGCTACATGGTCTGGATCTTGAATTATTCAGCAGTGCAGATTAAATCAACATTTACCCTTTTTTTTCCTCTGGTTGGGCACGAGTGGACTGTTGGATCTGCAGCAGCGAATATCTCTGTGAGCTTGTCTTTTGGCTCAAATTGGTGAGTACAATTTGATCATAGAAATCATTTTATCCTGATAAGACCCTTTTGCGCTATTATTCTTCAGCAGCATATATTGGAATAAAAAAATCTGACATGTGCTAGGTGTGCAAAATATCAATGTAAAGGACGTGTTTTTTATTGTGTTCAATGTAAAAATGCATGAGCCTGTTCAACCTTTTTAGAGATACAAAAAAACTGAAGATTTCATTATTTTTCATTTTTTTATAAACTGTGTTAACACAAAGTTATATTTAGTCAGATTTTATGTTTTCATTTTTCAATTGTTTATGATCAACCATGTTCGCATACAGTTTAATAATAAAATAGGTTTTCAAATAAAACACTTACAGTGGCTTAGATCAACATTTTATTAGGTCGGGTCATATTGACCCTTAACAGTATAAGTGTATAGTAAATGCGATCAGAACAGCAGGGTTAATGCAAGCATCATAGAACGCATGTGATCCAATTTTCGAGTGCAAATTGTACATTACATCCAGAACGGTTTCATTTTGAAGGCTCACATCAATGCACAACATGATACTTGTCTCATACCACAAAATTTTGGTAGTAAATCCTTGCCACACAGATAGTGTTAAGGGGACGGTCGCAACAACTTTATTAATAATGGGATGCAACCGAAACCGAGATCCGCGGAGCAGCCTGAGAGACTGCGGCCGAACACCCCTTGGGAACGAGGGGGAAACTAACAACAAAATATAGGCTCTCTCCTGTGTTACTTCACACTAGGAAAGACAAGTACTCGCACTATCTCCACTGACAACATGGAAGATGTGCTGCAAACTGGCGTAGACGTAGCTCTGTTAACTGCACAGAAGCTGCACACCAGCCGTTAGGAAGTGAGTGCGATTCACGCCGGGCATATGTGCTGCCAGCCGGTGTGCGACCGGACTGTGAAGCAACTCTCCTTCCAGATAGCAGGCGATGTCCAGGTTAAGTGCCCCGCAGTCTGCTAAGGGTGTATAGCTACCCTTTGTCGGAGCCAGACTGCACCACAATTATTACCTGCCTAGCTTCTACTTACCTGCCTGAGTGACCTGTGCTAGTTAGCCGAGCTAACTCTGGCATCGGTAGGTCACGGAGAGCAAAACTAGAGAGCATGTGGAGCCCAAGCTGACAAGCGTCTGCACACAAACACGACCCATATGGTATGATCTGACCGCAACGCCATGCTTGCGGTCAGGCTATTTAAAGACTAAGCACTGACTTTAAACCGCATCATTGGTGACTTCACCCGTGGCCAATTAGGCGGTGCCAGGTCACCAGATCAGCTGAAACCAAATCACCAATCACGGTCCACCATGCTCAGTGCAGGAAATGCTGGACTTAGGCTATGACAGCCTTGTTCCCTTCTGCAACCTATGTTTAAAGCTACTAGGAACAAAGACCCTAGAGACAGCTTGTATTTCCTGTGTACTAGCTAGGCGTTGGGTCCAACGGCGAAGCTGAGCAGCATCTGCCCTGGCTGGACCAGAATGGGAGACCACAGAATCCACCGATGTCTCAGATCCAGCAGATGCCTAACAGTACCCCTTTTTCTTCTTATTATATTCTTGTGTAATCCAGACTGAGACTGTGAGCATCATTGTCAGACTCCTGAAATATATACTGAGATTTAGAACATTTTGACTATACTATATATACCTGGTATCTGCTGAGACAGTACCCGTTTACCTTCTTATTATATTCTTGTGTAATCCATACTGAGCCTTTGAGCATCATTGTCGGCCTCCTGAAATATAAACGGAGATTTATTATATTTTCACTATATTATATATACCTTGTATCTGGTGAAACAGTACCCTTTTTATATTACTGTGTAATACATACTGAGCCTGAGAGCGTCAGTGGCTGCCTCCTGAAATATATACTGAGATTTATAATATTTTGACTTTACTCTATATACCTGGTATCTGCTAATACAGTACCCCTTTTTCTTCTTATTATATTCTTGTGTAATCCAGACTGAGCCTGTGAGCGTCTGTCTGTTACTCCATAAATATATATGGAGATTTACGATGACCCCTAGATTGTATCCAGCTGTACGCTTCTGATACAGTAGCCTTTTTGCCATAAAGTCCTCCTCCAGCTACCACTCTAAGTGCATCATTGACACCTGGACCATTGACCCACATGTGTGATTATTTCTTGCTGATCTTTTTATATTCTTGTGTAATCCATGCTGAGCCTTTGAGTGTCAGTCTGCCTCCTGAAATATATACGTAGATTTATAATATTTTGACTATATTATATATACCTGGTATCTGCTGATACAGTACCCCTTTTTCTTCTTATTATATTTTTGTGTAATCCATACTGAGCCTGTGCGCGTCATTGTCTGCCTCCTGAAAAATATACGGAGATTTAGAATATTTACACTATACTACCTTGTGTCTGGTGATATAGTACCCCTTTTCCATCTTTTTATATTATTGTGTAATCCAGACTGAGCCTGTGAGCGTCAGAGTCTGGCACCTGAAATATTTCCGGAGATTTAGAATATTTTCACTATACTATATGTACCTGGTATCTGGTGATACAGTACCCCTTTTTCGTCTTATTATATTCTTGTGTAATCCAGACTGAGCCTATGGGAGTCATTGTCTGCTTCCTGAAATATATACGGAGATTTATAATGTTTTCACTTTACTATATATACCTTGTATATGGTGAAACAGTACCCTTTTTCAGCTTTTTATATTATGGTGTAATACATACTGAGCCAGAGAGCATCAGTGGCTGCCTCCTGAAATATATGCTGAGATTTATAATATTTTTACTATACTTTATATACCTGGTATCTGTTGATACAGTACCCCTTTTTCTTCTTATTATATTCTTGTGTAATCCAGACTGAGCCTGTTAGCGTCTGTCTGTTACTCCGTAAATATATACGGGCATTTACAATGACCCCTAGACTGTATCCAGCTGTACGCTTCTGATACAGTACCCTTTTTGCCATAAAGTCCTCCTCCATGCACCACTCTAAGTGCTTCATTGACACCTGGAACATTGGCCCACATGTGTGATTATTTCTTGCTGATTTTTTTATATTCTTGTGTAATCCATACTGAGCCTTTGAGCATCAGACTGCCTCCTGAAATATATACGGAGATTTATAATATTTTAACTATACTATATATACCTGGTATCTGCTGATACAGTACCCTTTTTCTTCTTACTATATTCTTATGTAATCCATACAGAGTCTGTGAGCGTCAGAGTCTGCCATCTGAAATATATCAAGAGATTAAGAATATTTTCACTATACTATATGTACCTGGTATCTGGTGATACAGTACCCCTTTTTCTTCTTATTATATTCTTGTGTAATCCATACTGAGCCTGTGAGCGTCATTGTCTGCCTCCTGAAATATATACAGAGATTTATAATATTTTCACTACAGGAGCTTGCTTGCCCTGCTGGTAGTGTGTTATCAGAAAGAGTCTTCTGGATCAAGAAGGCCTGGAAGGCTCCATTTTCTGGGAGTAGGTAAACTGCTTTTAAAGCCGGAGCATCAGGAACAGATTTTGGCTTACATTGCCAAAACAGCCTCCATCTCTATCGCCTCCTCTTTTGAAGTTTCAAAAAATGCAAGGACTGAGTCATCAGTGCAGGCTACTGGTCATGAACTACACCTTTCATTGTGTGCTTCACCCCCACCAAAAGTGAAGGATGTGGCAGCCCACACTTCAGATTACTCCATGGAGCTATTTTCACATAACATGCCTGGGTTATCAAGACAAATCCTGAATTCCCCAGTCCAACATGAATCAGAGATGGAGTGCACATCATGATGCACAGCCACTGCTAGATGATTCTGCTGATACATTCACCCAGAGCACTACATTTCACTCGCAGTCTACTGAGCCAGAATGTGACCCAGATGAAACTCAGGTGCCCCAGATGAAATTGAAGAGGAGGTGATGGATGACCCAGTTGTTGACCAGGATAGGCATCCATTGGGGGAAGAGGGTGCTGCTGGCAATAGCTCAGAAGAGGAGATGTATCCGCAGCAGGCATCAACATCGCAGCAGCGGTTATCTGGCAGGCCCGTAGCAGTCCAAAACATGTAAAAAAAACAAAAAGGGTTGCAGGAAAGCTTGGCCAGACGGTCTAATTAGCACAGCGTGTGTTCCCTGAAAATTTATACCATAGTAGAAAGAGTCCTCTGTGGCACTTTTTTTACCTAAATCCTATTGATGAGGCAAAGGTTATCTGTAAGCAGTGCGGAAGGACCTTTATCAGAGGTAAAAATCTCAGATATTTGAATACCAGTTGCATGCTTAGACATTTAATGAACATGCACTTGCAATTGTGGACAGACTACAAAACCTACAAATCCCACCCCCCCAGGGCCGGCATCAGCACCTGGTGCACCCGGGCAAGTGCCGGTTCCCTGAGCAGGTGGGGGTGCTGACTCGTGGCCGACGGCACTGGCACAGGGCCCCTCATAGTACAAAAATGTGTCTCTGATGGTGAGAGGGCCCACTCGCCGTCAGGCACACCGGCGTTCTATGAGGGGCCATGTGCCAGTGCCGTCGCCCAGGAGTCGCCCCCCCGCTTGCTCAGGGCCACAGCACTTGCAATACTTACCTCTCCATGCTCCACCGCTATGACATCTTCCGCGTTTCCTGACAGTGACATTCAGGTTAGAGAGTGCGATGACGTCACATCTGTACGCCCTCTGCCTAAACAGTCCAAGTGCAGAGAGCTGTAAGATGGCGACGCTGAGGAGTCCAGAGTAGAGCAGTGCACAGCGAGGAGAGGTATTTCATTTTTTGTAATGTTTGGAGGAATATATGGGGAGCATTATACACTGGATCATTAATAATGGGGCCCATTATATATGGAGCATGATTTTGGCCTATAAGACACTGGAGCATCATTCATGGGGCCCAAATAATACAGGAGCATTCAAAATGGGGCAGATCAGACACTGGAGCAGCATCCATGGGGCCCATCATATACTGGAGCATTGTAAATGGGGGACATCAGACACTGGAGCAGCATTTACGGGGCCAATTGTATACTGGATCATTAATAATGGGGCCCATTATATATGGAGACTGATTTTGGCCTATAAGACACTGGAGCATCATCCATGGGGCCTGTCATATACTGGAGAATCATATGGGGTTCATTTTTTATGGGCCATAATATGGGGCACATATGGGGCCTATTTTGTATGTAGCATTATATTGGGCCCATCATATACTGTATGGAGCTTTCTATGCGACTCATTATACTGTATGGAGCAATATGTGGGGCTCATTCTACTCTATGAGGACCGTCCTATACTTTATGGCACATTATATGGGGACCATCATATACTGGAGCAGTATGTGGAGCTCATCATTTACTGTATGGAACATTATATGGGACCAATTATGTATGGAGCAATATATGGGGCTCATTATTCTGTATGGCGCACTATGTAGTGGCCATAACACTGTATGGAGGAAGATAGTGTCCGGTTTTTGAGATATTGTAGATTTTAACTTAGATATCAGTCATGTCATGTAAGAAGTGAAGAATTTTTCATTGTACTATACCTTTATTTCTGTGCCGTATCGGAGCATCATGAACTGTGGTATGTGTTAAAGGGGCCCACTGACACTCTTTGGCCCAGGGCACATGAAAACCGGGAGCCAGCCATAGCTGCCCCCACAAGTCTAGCCAAATAACCCCCAGTTTTCAATGCATAACTATTAGTATAAAGTTAATTAAGGTTGTCTAGCTTAAGTAATAAGAATTTATGTTGTTGGCATTGAAATGGGCACTGTAGGTGTGTTTACTGTCCTCCACTCCCTGCCGACTTTGCTTCCCCATTGACTTGCATTGGGTTTCGTGTTTCAGTCAGACCATTGACTTTTCCCGATAGTCGGCCGATTTAGTTCGACCCGACTTTTGAGAAAGTCGGGTTTCGTGAAACCCGACTCGACCCTAAAAAAGGGAAAGTAGCTCATCTCTAGTGAGGACCAACTGGCGTCCCTTTAAGAATATTAAAGTCTACATGATTGCCCTCCTCCTTTAACATTACCTCATTCATGAATGAAACAGGGTGTGCCTGATGATGTGTCACACACCACATGGCAAGCTAAGGTTGTAACACATTTCCCAACTGGATGCATTTGTCTTGGTTGAAAGCAATGCTACAGTTGAAAAGCTCATCAAAAGTGCTATGTGAGAACATAGCCCAAGAGGTGGAGGAACATTTTTGTTTTGGGTTATTTATTTCACCTTACATACAAATTCATTACCCTGGAAAGGATGTTCTTTAACATATTTTCCAGGAAAATACATTTTGTTTTCATTTTTGTATGTTTTATTGTGCGCCAGGAAAAGTGGCGTAAAACTCTGACAACATTGTTCACAGCAGTGACCTGGGAGGCAGAAATGCTTCCAGGGGTCTTCCACATGATGTTCCCATGTCATTTGAGCACTGCTCTCATAAATTTCCAATGTTTTGATACCCTAAAAAGACCTCGGGTGGGTCGTGGCAAAAAAGCTCGGGTTTCCCATAGACTTACATTGGGCTCGTTGCTCTGGTCAAGCATCCGAGCATTCCAATTTGCTCAACCCGAGCAATGAGTGCCTGTGAATTTTAGTGCTCACTCATCACTAGTTAGGGGTTTGTTAGGGTTAGGATTGTGGTTAGGGTTATGGTTAGGGTTGGGATTAGGGTTAGGGGTGTGCTGAGGTTAGGGTTGGAGTTAGAATTGGGGGCTTCCATTGTTTAGGTACATCAAAGGGTCACCAAACGTGACATGGTGCCACCATTGATTACAGCCAATTTTAAGTTCAAAAAGTCAAACGGTGCTCCCTCCCTTATGAGCCTTGACATGAGCCCAAACAGTGGCTTTTCCTCACATACAGGGTTTTGCCATATTCAGGAGAAATTGCACAGCAAATTTTGTGGTCCATTTTCTCCTGATGCCCATTTGAAAATAAAAAAATTTGGTTCCAAAGTAAACTTTTTGTGAAAAAGTAAAATGCTAATTTTTTCCTTCCACATTGCTTTAGTTCTCGAGAAGCACCTGAAGGGTTAATAAACTTCTTAAATGTGGTTTTGTACACCTTGAGGGGTGAAGTTTTTAGAATGGTGTCAGTTTTGCGTATTTTCTATTATATTGATCCCCAAACTCACTTCAAATGTGAGATGGTCTCATAAAAAATGTTTTAGTAAATTTTGTTGGAAAAATTAGAAATCGCTGGTAAACTTTTAACCCTTAAAGGGAATCTGTCACCCCATTTTTGCCCTGTAAGCTGCAGCCACCGCCATTAGAGGCTTATCTGCAGCATTCTGGAATGCTGTAGATAAGCCCCCGATGTCACCTGAATATGAAGAAAAACGAGTTATAAAATACTCACTCAGGGGTGTTCCGCCGTCTGGTCCGGTCCAGAGGGAGTCGTGGTCCGGTTCGGTGCCTCCCATCTTGTAGCGAAGCCGGCCTCTTCTTTCCGTCTCATTGCGGCTCCTGCGCAGGCGCACTGCTCTGCCCTGGTGAGGCGCAGGCGCCGAGAAAGGTCAGAGAGGCCCGACGCCTGCGCACTGCAGTACTCTGCTCTGCCCCGTGTGAGTATTTTATAACTCGTTTTTCTTCACTTTCAGGTTACATCGTGTGCTGATCTACAGCATTACAGAATGATGTAGATAAGCCCCTGATGGCGGTGGCCGCAGCTTATTGGGCAAAAATGGGGTGACAGATTCCCTTTAAACTTCCTAATGAAAAAAAATTATATTTCCAAAATTGTTCTGATGTAAAGGTGAAAATGTTATTTAATAACTATTTTGTGTGACACTACTCTGATTTAAGGGTACAAAATTAAAAGTTTAAAAATTGTAACATTTTCAAAATTTTAGCCAAATTTTTGCTTTTGTCATAAATAAATGCAAGTTATATCAAATAAATTTACCACTAACATGAAGTACAATATGTCTTGAAAAAATTTTTATCTCTGAATTAGTTGGATACATTGTAGTGTTTCAGAGCTATAACCTCAAAAAATGACAGTGGTCAGAATTGTAAAAATTGGCTTGGTTATTAAGTGCCAAATTGGCTGTCAATAAAGGGTTTATGGGAGGAAGCTTGCAGTACCATTCTACACAATGTGAGAAATTGTGCTACTTCCCCAAAATCCATTTGTCATCAACCCTTTAGTTAAAACTATTAGTGGGGTTGATAGCCACATAGATTATTGTTTTGTCAAACAGATCTTCATTTATTATGTATATTTCAATAAATATATAGGTTTTCTAATGAGATAACAAAAATGGGTTTTCCATAGATAATAAGTCCTCATATTTATTATTTAAAAAAATGCTTATGACTCTACATGGTTGTCAATGTTGTTTTTATGTAAGAGTCAAAGGACATTGAACCATGATAAGTAGTGTTTTTAGTTTCCTAGGAAACAAAACTATCTATAGCAGTTGCAATTACATAAGATAAGAGAAAGGCATGTCAATTCTATAGAAAGTCTATAAAATTAGAGTGTTTTATAATGTAAAAAAGGACTCCCTACCGATATTACACGAGTACTACAAGTCAGTAAGGAATTCTATGACTGTAGAAAAGCCAGCAGCCGCAGGCAGAGTTCTTTTATGAAAGAATGACACCAGGCAGGAATTGTCATATGTCCTTTGTATAAAGTAGGATAAAGGGGGATATTCTTCAGGATATGAAGCAAATATGTCTTCTAAAATTAGACTGAAATTATAATGAAGTGTCAAGTAATCTGATGACTAGTGTTGAGCGATACTGCTCGGTATCGAAAAATATCGACAAAACCAAACGCTAGAACAGCAGAAAATGCGATATGATGAAATATGTGGCCCTATATGAATACTTGGGCATATATAAGGAAATAAGAATAAATGATAAAATATCACAAAAAGAGGTATTATTGAAAAATAGTATAAATTTATTAATACATAATTAAATATTACATAGTATGAGACTTACGGACAAAGTGTAAAGGTAAGGAACAAGTGTAAAACACCACAAATAAAACTGTCAGATGTAAAATAATGGACAGTAAGAGAAAACACTTATCCCCCTCCTCAGAGCAGTATGTGTGCTGGTAAGAAAAAGTTTTTTGTATGAAAAAAGGTTTTATTATCGTGTATGCCCCTAGTCATATAAATGTCTATAATGAGGTCACAATGAATGACATATAGGGGCAGGTTGAATTAACAGAGTGTACCAGTCAATATACCAGTATATACAAGTTTAGTTCTCATGCATATCGCCGATATCCGATTCCGATAGCGGAAGTCCCATGTAAG
>VIAB01053780.1:0-12083 GCA_009801035.1 Oophaga pumilio | reverse complement strand
CAGCGCTCAGCAGCTCTATAGATAATGAATAGACCACAACTCTGCTCCATTCAGGCGAGACTGCAGAGCCCTGTGCTCAGAATATCTGGAGGGCCAAGTGGTCAAATCCCCAGTCATCAGCAAGCTATCCACGATCCGATGGATTGGGGATAATTAGATTATTTGATGGATAACCCTTTTAAGATCCAGGTTTATTATCCTGTTCTTTACAATTACAGTATCATACATGAACCAAAAATAAATATGCTCACACACATATACATACACTGTATACATACACCATACATATAAACACAGATACACACATATACCTTGCATACATACAAAGATACACAACATATGCCATACATACATATACACATAATGTTTGAGACTGTGGTCCCAGCTTTTTTCAGGTCATTGACCAGGTCCTCCCATGTAGGTGTAGGCTGATTTGTGACCTTTCTCAGAATCATTCTTACACCATGAGGCGAGATCTTGCATGGAGCCCCAGACTGAGGAAAATTGTCAGTCATCTTATGTTTCTTCCATTTTCTAATAATTGTGTCAACAGTTTTTGCCTTCTCACCAAGCTGCTTGCCTATTGTCCTGTAGCCCATCCCAGCCTCGTGCAGGTCTAAAATATTGTCACTGGTGTCCTTACAAAGCTCTTTGGTCTTGGCCATGGTGGAGAGGTTGGAGTGTGATTGATTGAGTGTGTGGACTTGTGTCTTTTATACAGGTCATGAGTTCAAACAGGTGCAATTAATACAGATGAGTGCAGAGTAGTAGGAGGGTTTCTTAAAGAAAAACTAATAAGTCTGTGAGAGCCAGAATTCTTGCAAGTTAGTAGGTGGTCAAATACTTATTTTATGCAATAAAATGCTATTTAATTCTTTAAAAATGATACACTGTGATTTTCTGGTCTTTATTTTTAGATTCTATTTCTCACAGTTGAAGTGTACCTACTATAAAATTTACAGACCGCTACATTCTTTGTAGGTGGGAAAACTTGCAAAATTGGCAGTGTGACAAATACTTATTTTCCCCACTCTAATATTTTTCCAGAATCTTATTTTTTTTCTAGAAATAATGCTAATTTTGACTCAAACCATTTTCTAGTGTTGCAGCCCAGCTCTCTTCAAGATCATATATTTATCAAACTGTAACTTTAAAGAGTAATTTCTTCACAAAATCTACTTTTACTAAGTACAAAACATCTTTCATATTAGCCCACAGTTTTCCTCTACTTTTCTGCATTTCATCACCCAATTCAGTCATTCATTTTCCCCGCTTTTTGCATCTTTATTTAGATAACAAAGGCTGTAGCTGCTGCAAAACCTCTTTTTTAACATTAAAGTGTAGATTCCAATATATCATTAATTTACTGATATCATACAGAAATATGTGTTAGGATATTCTTCTAGGACTCTGAACTGTACTGTTTTCTGCAGCTACTGATGCACCTGCTGCTAGAGACTACGTCTGCAGAACCTATGCAGATATATTATGACCAGATATGAAATGGAAGGAAGATATTAAATATTGAATTGCCCAAGCTAATATAATATCAACTATAAGAATAGATATTGTTATTTTTATTGTTGTTTATTTATAGAATAATAGTATTTTTAAACCCTTTGTCTAATATTAGCATTAACCAAAAAATTTAATGATTACTATGTAAATCAAAGAAAAACAATGTTGTATATTATAATTCTAGCATCAGAAAGGTAAATATTTTAAATAATTTAGGAACAAAATTCATTTCATAGACTGTGTACAATAAAAGTTAAAGGAAGTGATAAATAATACAAGGCACAATAAATTATGTAAAAGCAAAAGAATTCTGGATACAAAAAATTCTATAAAGTAAAAAGGAGAAAGAAACAAAGTATAGACTAGACTATAGTCTATCTGATTTAACTATTTATTACCTCCGTGTATTTCTGTTTGTCAGCAACTTATTCAATATCCATGCACATTTCCCACATGAGGGCACGAAAAGTCAATTGCCCCTAGGCTTTTCTTGATTTCCCACAGTCAAGTCAACATTAAGAACTTATTTAAGCCACCAATATAGGACCTGTCACTGTATAGGAATATTGCGCAATTACAGAAACATTAGTTTTTGATGCCAACCACTTCTAGATTTCTTTATTTTACTCCCATTAGGCTAAGACTTGAGCTGCATGTCATTAAAGGTACCTGTCAATAAACATCATCAGTAGTCCAATCTTCTGGGTCATTAATAAGGCCATGAAGAACAAAGATTATGCATGAACAGTTTGAATGGCCTTTGCAGTTTCTTGACTTGATAATTAATATATGGTGGGAACAGGCCCTAAACATTTTATTCTCTGGTAATACATATAAAATTGGACTACTACGTACACCAAGGGATGCTGTAAAAATTGACCTAGCAGGTACTAATTTTGGTTTCAGGGGCAAAAAGACATGATAGGTTCCCCTTAAACAACCTGCAAAGTTGTTTTTGAGTAGCAAGCAGTCCCATAAATTTGGGAAACTGCCAAGGGTACTTTAGGATACACGATATATCCTCAGGATACAGGGTAAAATGTTGTAATGTTAAGACTCAGAAATCCTTGAGATTTGAGTCATCGACAGACTTTTTTTACAAGAAAGTGCACAAAATCACAATTTTATTTATTTTATTTATTATTCTTTGCTTGTATAGTGCCATCATTTTCTCCAGCACTTTACAGACATCATCATGTACTTCTGGTGGGTCACAAACTGAATTCCCTATCAGTATGTCTTTGGAGTATAGGCTGGAACAAGAGCAAACCCGCGCATACAGTGAACATTCAAACACAGATGGCTTTGTGTGAGTTGAGCCCAAGACTCCAACGCTGCAAAAAATCTTAAGTAATAAATTGTCCTATAATTGTTATTGATTAAACTACTCGTTAATATGAAGGCTTCAAACATTTATGTTGCAGATTAAGTTCTTCGTGGCTTAATGTAAGCACATATTTAGCATTTAATCCTCTTCTATTGCCACACAAAGAAATTAATTGTACTACAATTTTGTAATCTCCATTGCCATTGTCAATAAAATTATGAGGTTGCAGGATTATATATTTTTCTTAATGTTTCCAGCATTTTATTTCACTTTCTCATCAGACTGATCTATCAAATAAATGCTCAAAACCATTGGAACTTATGTAGAAGGATGCCATATGTTAAAATTTGCTTGTTCACTGACTTTATGGTAGGTTGCATTAATTAGCATCTTAAGAAGGTTCTGTATTCAACACTTTCCAATATGCACTTGAGAATAACGACATAGATTTCTATACACAAACATATATCTATGTTGTAAAATCAAGTTTAATATTCTATAAGCATAGGATTTTTTACAATTTGATTAACCATATTTTAACGCTTAGAGGCACCTTTATTACTCTATGAATTTATCAAAATCCACTTGATAAACAGGCATCATTTAGCTGCTAAAGAAGATAAGCTCTGAGCCTTTGGACAACAATTTGCCGGCCTTCAAAAAACAGCCATTCTACTGCAAAACAATTTCCAGACCTACATTAACAAAAAATTACCAGCAAAGCAATCCACTAAAAAGTCACCAGCAGTTATGAACCTCTCCTACCAGCAATTTTGTGTCTTCATTTGACCTCATGTCAACAGAGCAGCTCTTCCACTTCCAAGCTGCTCTGTCCATGACGTGTGACTGCCAACATCATGCTTATTGACAACCAGAGCTCCAAAGTTAGGAAGAGAGGAGCCTACTGTCAATCTGCATGACATCAGCAATCACTCCCCATCAATGGAAGAGAAGCAGCTGCTCTGTTGACGTGATATCAACGGAAGCCAGCAGTAGTAGTTCATGACCGCTCTAAGCCGCCAAATATCAACGTAGGGCAGAGCAGTTAGGTAGTTAGCAATTACTTGACCATAAATTCTTAGACCCAAAAGAAAAAAGGAAATAGTCCAAGAAAACAATACAATTCTATTGAGCGAGTAGAGACTGTTGAAACTTTGTCAACATGTTTAACTCTACCGTCTCCCCGTCTTGAGAACAATAAATTGTATTTTACAATATTTGTATAGGCTTGTTATTTTTTGCACTTACCCTTTTTGACCTGTAATTACAAGGAAATATATTTCTCACATCTCTACACTGTTAATGTCACGATTCACATTTGGATCTGTGGCAGATCTCTCTCTGCATGTTGAAACCTTTTCCTGTCTGGCCAGCGGGGGTTAATCTCAGTCTTTACCCCCGGTGGCCGCTGGTGGAATTACATGCCTGATTACTGGTCAGGAGTAGGTGGTGACCACTCCCACTTCCTTTACAAGGTCTCCTGAGTTGTCAGCTGGTGTTGGTAATATTGCTTCCTCTGGAAACAAGCCAAGTTGGAGCCAGGAGCTGCTGAGAGCGGTTGTACTTCAGTTGCACTTCAGTTGCTTCCCTCATCTGGTGCCTTCTTACTCTGCTGTGCGGAGCTTTACAGCAGAAAAAGCTAAGTGTTTATTGTGTAGTTGAGTTAACCCTTAGGTGGCTGTCTTTCCTTTTGGTTGTTTTGGTGTTATTCTCTGTCTCACCTCCTGGAAGGGGGTTGGTTGGTTTAGCTCAGGGCTAAACAGGAGACAGGGACAGGTCGGAGACTTGGGCCTCACTACCTTTAAGCGTACCCCCAAGTTAAGGAAAGACAGGTCCTCCCTTAGCTTTAGGGGCAGTTCAGGGGCCCAGGTTTCGCCTCCCCTGTATTCCTTCAACTGCCCCGTGACATTATTACCAACGAATGCAGTTTTTTTCACCTTTCCCTTTCTTGTGAGCCATGGCCCAAATGCAGGCCTTTGCCCAGCTGCTTCAGACCCTCACAGATGAGTTTAAGGTGCTGCGGGTGAGGTGGTGCAGCAGTTACAGCAGTTGGTGGGGTTCTGGGCCTTGGCTCAGATGCAGGTTCAACCAGAACCTAAGATATCTCTCCCTGACAGGCCTTCTGGAGGGAGAGATAAATTTATGATTTTTCAGGAGGCCTGTAAATTGTATTTCAGGCTCCGCCCCTGTTCATCAGGGAGTGAGGAACAGCATGTGGGGATTATTGTCTCCCTTCTTAGGGGTGATCCCCAATCCTGGGCCTTCTCCCTGCCGGCTGATTCACCATCTTTACGGTCAGTGAACGGGTTTTTTGCGGCTCTGGTGCTGGTGCATGGAGATCCTGATGGCGTCTCCCTGGCGGAATCCCTACTCCGTAAAATCAAGCAGGGGGACCGGCCGGTTGAGGAGTACTGCTCGGAGTTCAGGAGATGGGCCACTGACACATAGTGCAATGATCCTGGCCTTAGGACTCATTTTGTGCAGTGTCTGTCCCCAAGGTTGCAGTATACTCTGGTGCAGTACAGTATACCGCCCCCAGGTCATTGGAGGCCGCCATGTCCCTTGCCATCCGGGTGGATAGACGCCTCAGGGAGAGGCATACACCAAAACTGCCCCCTGTTGTCCTTACTAGGGAGGAGGACACAGTTGAGCAGCCTGATGAAACTATGCAGGTGGGAGCAGTTGGTTCCCAAACGGGGTTGCCTGAGGTTCGGCATGTTGTGAGGGCATGTTTTTTTTGTGGGCAGACTGGTCATTTTATTGGGGTCTGCCCAGATCGCGCCAAAATACCTGTGCCATCTAAGAAACCGCATCCCCCTGGTTGTGTGGAGGGAGGCGACCAGGGAGTGTATATTTCCTCCATTTCTTCCACTCTGTGTACCCTGTCTGTGAGAGTGGTGATTGGCGGGATATCTAAGGGAATACCGGTGCTTGTGGACAGTGGAGCAGGAGTCAATTTGGTGGATGCTCACTTTGTCTGGACCAATGGCCTGATGTGTAGGACGATAGCTAAACCATTAGGCGTCCAGACCATTGTCTCTGTCCCACTCAGCCAGGGGAGTGTGACCCAGGTCGTGCATGATATACGCCTGCGTATAGGGACTCGTCATGAGGAGTCCCTGTCATTCTACGTCTTGGAGGGTATGCCAATACCCATTGTTTTAGGCCTCCCTTGGCTGACAAAACACAACCTAGTCATAGATTGGTGTTCCAGGGAGGTAGTCAGCTGGGGTCAGTTGTGTGAGGGCTGCGGCCTGGGGGCTACTGTCTCTGCCTTCTTTCTGCAACCTTCCCGTGCTGCCAAAGAGTAGAGGCAAGTCCCAACCCTCACCACTAGCCAACCCTGTGAGTCGGAGCCCTCTTGGGAGCAGGGGTCAGGGGAGGGTGGTGGTTTCCTCTGAGAAATATGTGAGTGTGGTGACTCAGGGGGACGCCTCTGTTGTCAGTTCCTCAAAGAGTTCACCGTCTTGTGGCAAACGCGTGTGTGGCAATGAATGTTCAGGTCTGGACCTTTGTATGAACGAGTATGTATGGGTGTCCACCAAAAACATCCGGTGGAAGTGTGCTGCTGGAGTCTGGAGTTCTCAGGTGATCGGGCCATATCGGGCGTCAGCCATTCTCGGCCCTGGGACTTACCAGCTGGTGTTACCCCCCCAGTTATGCCCGTACATAACTCATTCCCCAGGTCGGCGCTCTGGAGATTTGTGGTACCTTCGGAGCATACGTTATGGCCACTTCCATCTGTCAACATTTGCCATAGACCTGAGAGTCAGGTGACTGCTATGGTGAACGCTCGTGGATCGAGGCATCCTCACCGCAGGTTGTATATGAGATGCTGTGTGTTGAGGGTCCAGAGGCCCCTCATTAAAGGGGGGGTACTGTCACGATCCACATTTAGATCTGTGGCAGTTCTCTCTCTGCATGTTGAAACATTTTTCCTGTCTGGCCAGCAGGGGTTGATCTCAGTCTTTGCCCCCGGTGGCCGCTGGTGGAATTGCATGCCTGATTACTTGTCAGGAGTAGGTGGCAACCACTCCCACTTCCTTTATAAGGTCTCCTGAGTTGTCAGTTGGTGTTGGTAATATTGCTTCCTCTGGAAACCAACCAAGCTGGAGCCAGGAGCTGCTGAGAGCAGTTTGTACTTCAGTTGCACTTCAGTTGATTCCCTCATCTGGTGCCTTATTACTCTGCTCTGCGGAGCTTTACAGCAGAGAAAGCTAAGTGTTTATTGTGTAGTTGAGTTAACCCTTAGGTGTCTGTCTTTCCTTTGGTTGTTCTGTGTTATTCACATTATTCCCTGTCTCATCTCCTGGGGAGGGGGGTGGTGGGTTTAGCTCAGGGCTAAACAGGAGACAGGGACAGGTCGGGGACTTGGGCCTTGTTACCTTTAAGCGTACCCCCAAGTTAAGGAAAGACAGGTCCTCCCTTAGCTTTAGGAGCAGTTCAGGGGCCCAGGTTCCTCGTCCCCTGTATTTCTTCAACTGCCCGTGACAGTTAAGCTTTCTCAGGTGTATTCACTTGGTTTATCTATTTTAGATTCAATCTGGATCTAACTTCCACAATCACAGTCATAAATATACTCAATATACTTTGAATGTTAAAAGGATAAACTTCTCAATTAAGTGCTTTCTGTTATGATAAAAAGATGAAAGACTCAATTGCAACATAATTTTTTTCAATAAAAAGCTGCAAGTAAAGTAAAAGCGCAATAGGGTCTTATCTGGGTATTAAGAGATACTTCTAATCAGATTTTACTCACCAGATAGAGCCCAAACACAGGCTCATAGAAATATTAGCTGCTGCAGATCCACAGATCTCCTCGTGACCAGCCAGAGTAAAAAAAATGGGACAAAAAAGTGGATTAACTCTGTGTTGCTTGAAAGATAGAAGTTCAAATGGATATTCAGATGAAAAAGTGGCTTTATTCAACGCGTTTTGGAGTACTATGACTCCTTCATCAGGACACCACGAAAGTATATACATAGGCACATATATGACAGCTCTTAAATAAGTCCCAAATTCAAAAAAAATGGAGCATCACATGACATGTCAAAGTTCATGTTAAAAAAAAGTCTAATATCATAAAGACTTATTTACTTACAAATGGTCCATTTCTAACATAATCTTTATTACATCTTTTGTAGGAATAAGAAAAATCAGGAAGAAACCAAAAGAATATAGAAATTTTGCAGAGAAAAAAAAATTATACATAAAGGGACGAGAACCTACTGATAAAAACAAACATTTCTCAAGAAAAGTTAGTACCTACTGGGATATGTTCAATAGGACTGATTCTTAGTTCTTTATAGTTTCTATTATGTTCTGTAAAAAAAATGTTTAGAAAGTCCATGTAGTAAAAAACCTTTCTTGATATTATGACGGTGTGAATTGAGTCTTAAATGTAAAGGCTGTATAGTTCTACCAATATATTGTTTTCCACATTTGCACTCAATTTAGGACATGTTTTATAAGAAATTTCTCTTTGGTTATTGTTGACATAAAATCAGTAGAGCCATGATTGATTGATTGGCAGCATAAACAATTTTTGGATCCAAACTTAAAAATCCCAAATTTAGATGCGGTTTTGTCTTTTTTATCTTTTTGCTTTTAACCAGCTGAGAGCTAAAATATACTTTACAGTTAGATGCTTAGATGAATGGCACAAAAAACTCATGCACAAGAATGTTAGCATCACATAACTCTCAATAGAGGAATTCCCTATATTACCCTTCCTGACATGGCTATTTTTAGTTTTTGAGTTTTTGTTTTTTCGTCTCCTTCTTCCAAGGTCTTTTTTTTGTGGGACATGTTTTATTTCAAATGATACCATTCATTTCATACTGTAAATTGGGAAAAAAATTCCTAGTGCAGCAAAATTGTTAAATTAAGCGCAATTCCACAATTGTCTTTTGAATTTTCTACTTAAAGTCTTCAATATACGGTAATAATTAAACCGCAATTTGATTCTCCAGGGTATTACAATTATGTTAATACCAAGTATGCACAGTTTTTTGTTATTTAAGTGGTGTAGAAAAAGTAGGACTTTTAAAAAAAAATTACTTGTCTCCATTTTCCTTTTGCGCAGATCTGAAAAGTGGAGCAAAATATAGAGTGATTATAAAAGATTATGTAGGTTTCAAAGAGGAATATTTCAAAATGTACAGGTGCTTCTCACAAAATTAGAATATCATCAAAAAGTTAATTTATTTCAGTTTTTCAATACAAAAAGTAAAACTCATTATATGGAGTTATTAGAAACAGAGCGATCTATTTCAAGAGTTTATTTCTTTTAATGTTGATGATTATGGCTTAAGGTCATTGTTAAAGAAGCTGGCTGTTCACAGAGTGCTGTATCTAAGCATATTATTGGAAAGATGAGTGGAAGGGAAAAATGTGGTAGAAAAGGTGCACAAGCAACCTGGATAACCACAGCCTTGAAACAATTGTTAAGAAAAGGACATTCAAAAATTTGGGGGAGATTCACAAGGAGTGGACTGCTGCTGGGGTCATTGCTTCAAGAGCCACCACACACAGGCGTATCCAGGACATGGGCTACAAGTGTCGCATTCCTTGTGTCAAGCCACTCATGACCAATAGACAGCGCTAGAATCATCTTACCTGGGTCAAGGAGGTCCAAGGTTCTTAGTTTTTGGTCCTTGGTCCAAGATGTTGTTTTCATATGAAAGTAAATGTTGCATTTCATTTGGAAATCAAGGACCCAGAGTCTGGAGGAAGAGTGGAGAGGCACACAATCCGAGCTGCTTGAGGTCTAGTGTGAAGTTTCTACAATCAGTTTTGGTTTCGGGAGCCATGTCATCTGCTGGTGTAGGTCCACTGTGTTTCATCAAGACCAAAGTCAGTACAGCTGTCTACCAGGAAATTTTAGAGCACTTCTTGCTTCCCTTTCTCGACAAGCTTTTTGGTGATGAAAATTTCATTCTCCAGCAGTACTTGGCATCTGTCCACACTGGTAAAAGCACCAGTAACTGGTTTAAAAACAACTGTATCACTGTGCTTGATTGGCCAGCAAACTCGGCTGACATTCTCAATGTTATATTGTCAAGAGGAAGATGCGACACACTAGATCCAACAATGCAGACAAGCTGAAGGTTGCTATGAAAGCAACATGGACTTCCTTAACATCTCAGCAGTGTCACAGGCTGATCGTCTCCATGCCACGCCGCATTGATGCAGTAATTGATACAAAAGGAGCCCTGACCAAGTATTGAGTGCATTTACTGAACATATATTTCAGTAGGCCAACATATCAGATTTTAAAATAATTTTTCAAGCTGGTGTTATAAAGTATTCTAATTTAACGAGTGTTAGGGATCGAGTTCCCGCTGCTGCACAAGGGGAATCTCGAGCCATTCCCGCTGCGATCCCCCATCCGTCTCCAGCCGCAGTGGAGCCTGCTCAGCAGAGACGTCGGTCCCAGGGTCTCACCCGGTTTAATACTGTGCAGAGGCTTGCTGCTGCCTCTCCTGGTTCCTCTATTGTAACTAGTGCTGGAGCATGCAGCTCTGAGACTAAGTCCTCTGTTTCTCCTTCTGAGCATGCCCAGTGCAAGATCTCCCATTGGAGATCAGGGGTCACATGCTCGGTTACAGCAGCGACTTTCATTGGTCCCCCAGGAAGATCCTGAAGCTGTTTGTGTTCTGGAGCAGTTTCTCATTGGTCCTTTCTGGAAGGTCCTGTAGTCGTGGCTACTATAAAAGGTTTGCAGGACCGCACGGCCGTGCGCTAGTATCAAACCTGTTACGCGCTATGCGCCAGTGTGGTCATGTATGCATGTGTTTAGGTCTTGGCTGAAAAACACCACTAGAATACCGGCACCTCCGGTGAGAAGTTTTGTATGCACGTGTTCAGGGCTTGGCTGAAAGATGCCACTAGAATACCGGCACCTCCGATGAGGAGTTTGTTGTTTGCTTTATGATTGCATGACCACAGACTGCGATCCGCATAGCAGTCATCTGTGTCTCCTGTGAGGCTAACAGGACACAGCCTTTATCACAGCGGCTCTGTGAAGTAACAGAGTTCGCTTATATCACCATATAGCGCCACAGTACTTTAGTTAGCGACTCTGTGGAATAACAGAGTTCGTTCATATCGCCATATAGTGCTACGGCGTTCATATCTGCGACTCTGCCGGATAACAGAGTTCGCTTATATTGCCTATCAGCGCCATCTTACTAGCAGCAGGCTCTGCCTGCACGGTGGATCCTGGGCTGCGAACGCACCTCTCCTTAATATCTATTAGGTGCGTTCCGCAGGCCCTAAACACCGAGATAATGACTTTTGGGTTTTCATTGGGTATAAGCCATAATCATCAACATTAACAGAAATAAACACTCTAAATAGATCACTCTGTAATGACTCTAGATAATATAAGATTCACTTTTTGTATTGAAGAACGGAAATAAATTAACTTTTTAATGACATTCTAATTTTGTGAGAAGCGCCCATATCACATGCAGAATAATGAATGGCACATGATAAAAAACATAAACTAGCCAAGTATTGCACATAATGTTTAAAAATGTTCTATGTGTTCTCCTTTTGTCACAAAAAAAACACATTTATGCAGTAATCCAGTTTGACCCAAATATGCTGCAGCATGTCCACTTCGAAGGTCATTAGAGTGGCAGTAATGGTTCATCCAGTATTGCTGGCAAAGGCGGCATTTACACATTGTCTTTGATGTACTCCCAAAGAAAAAAGTCACATTATCAGATCGGGAGACCGGGAGGGGCCATCTGAAGAGTGCCAAGTAAACACCAGTGCAACTCCCAAACCACTGATGACCACACCCCCAGACCAATTAAGGGGGAACCAATAAGGGAACAGCATCGCGAAGAGTCCTAGTGACAGACACAGTTATAGGGGGACCACAGTGAAAACAATCAAAAGAAATAGTGAAGGATTATCCTGTGTACTACTGTCTGGAGGACCATCAAATGGTAATTTTAAAATTCCCTATCCTGGCCAAAAGGCCCGGAAAAGGGTTTGAGCACAAATAAGTAAGAAAAGTTGAAGTGCATGTGCAAAAAGTTCCAAAATTCATGTGGGCTTCCAGACCCAGTAAATTAAGCACTCCAGGTCACCACTCTTGGGGCACTTTGCACCTCAGGCTTTCATACTTATCCAACCTAATGTCATAATGTAGGTACCAACCAGCGCACGGTACCCAATGTCTAGAATTAGGGTTGAGCATTCCGATACCGCAAGTATCGGGTAT
>VIAB01053778.1:0-13704 GCA_009801035.1 Oophaga pumilio | reverse complement strand
GTTACTATCATAGAATATATCTGTTATACGTCGTGACAGGCACTGGTCCAGTAGCCCTATTTAAGGAGCCCTGGACAGCAGGTCAAGCAAGGTAGGACATACTGTGGTAGCATGGAGAGTGATCCTTCCCGCTCTGCGTCTGTGGAGCCCAGCGCTATTCCGATCCCTGTGAGTATGCAGGCATTGGGTCTCCTCCAGGGTGCAGGTATTGATACTGAGGTCATGTTCTACCTTCTCTCTTTCAGGGGGACAAGGATCCTGCACGCAGGAGCAAATCCAAAGTCACCAGCCACAAATGTGCGCTGTGTGCCAAGAGACTCATAGATTCATAGATTCATAGAATGGTAGAGTTGGAAGGGACCTCCTGGGTCATCTGGTCCAACCCCCTGCTCAAAGCATACCCTTATGTCAGGAGTGTATTGAGAAAGTTTTAAAAGAGGAACAGCCCTCCTTGAAAGAGGACATTAAGGACATTGTGTAGCAGGAAATACAGGCTTCCATGGCATCCTTCTCCCAGCTAATACCAGCCCCTAGTGCTCCCCCAGCAGCAAAAAAGAGGAAGATTCAGCAGGTAGAGGATTCAGACTCCCAGGAGTCTATGCCAGAAGAATGTTACAAAGAAGGGGAGCTGAGCTCTGAACCGAAGTCACAAGAAAAGAGATATTACTTTTCCACAGTGAACATGTAAGAACTAATCACGGCAGTAAGAACCATGGAGGTTGAAGAAGAAAGACCAGCATGCACCGTACAAGAAGACATGTTCGGGGGCCTCCGATCCAAAGAGACTATTCTTCCCGATACACAAGAATATCCAGGAGCTGGTGCTAGATGAGTGGGAGACTCCAGAGAAGAGAATAAGCACTCATTCAGAGTTAAAAGAGAGATTCCCAGTCGATGATGAGACTGCAGAGTGCTGGTCTGAGGTACCCAGGGTAGACGTTCAGCTTGCCCGAGTAGCCAGGAAGACAACCTTGCCATTTGAGGATTCCTCTCAGTTAAAGGATCCCCTGGAGGGCAAAATGGAGGGTCTCCTTAGGAAGACCTGGGAGACATCAGCAGCCTTGTTAAACACAAATGCGGTCTCTACATCAGTCGCTACATCAATGTCTTGCTGGCTGGGGCAGCTGGAGGAACACCTAGCATCAGGAACCCCCAGGTAAGAGATCCACACCTCGCTTCCCCTTCTCCAAAATGCTACAACCTTCCTAGCTGATGCATCAGCGGAATCCCTGAGTGGCGGCTAGATCGGCGGCCCTATCTAACTCAGTGAGACGAGCCCTGTGGCTGAGATCTTGGCGCGGGGACAAGCATCAAAAATCAAACTATGTTCCATCCTCTTTAAAAGAAAGTATATGTTTGGCCTGGCATTGGATGAACTATTGGAAAAAGTTTCAGACAAAAAGAAGTCACTACCTAAACCAAAGAATGCCATAAAGAAACTCAAAAAGGGATCCTTTCGGCCCTCACAGGAACAGCCTTCCCAATACAAAGGCAAAGGAAAGACGGGAAGGTGGAGCTACCCCAAAGGAGGCCAGGGCAGAAATCTTTTTCAGGTTGGAACGCAAGGGATTATGGACGGTGGCGCTGGGCCACATTTCTACTAGAAGACAAGGTAGGACACTCAAAGCACCTATTGTGGTGAGATTCTGACGTGTACAGTCTGACCATGGGTTCTAATTCTATCCATTCAGAGATATCGTCCGAACAATCTCTGGACATTGTAAGTCTTATTGATTGTCATTGGACCCAATGTTACCATGAGTAAATTCTTCAGCCCTATTCATTCCTAGCATGTTTCATTTTTGGACAGAGGAACTTCTATAGTGTCTGCAGAAAGAAAACCAGAAGATGTGCTACATGTAATGCTAAACTACCAGATGCACACAAACCACTGTGTGCTGAATGTATCATGAAGATCCTAAAGGAGGAGCAGACCTCATTCATGGCTGACATGAGATCTTTGATTAGAGAAGAAGTACTATGCATGATCTCTAGTCTAGTTCCCCTCAGACGGTACAGGTCATGCCCCGTCATAAGAGAGACAGATAGGAAATGGAAAGGTCGTCAGAGGAAGAGGATTCTGACCAAGATCTGGAGGGTGGGGAGGATACACCTCAGGCCCCCCAGAGGAAATTATAAAGTATTTCTTATCTGATATGTGGCAGTGAGTCCTATGATCATTGAGGAGACACAGGTG
Organism: Oophaga pumilio; assembly: GCA_009801035.1. NCBI lineage: Eukaryota > Metazoa > Chordata > Amphibia > Anura > Dendrobatidae > Oophaga > Oophaga pumilio. The sequence continues at coordinate 11,507 of VIAB01053778.1, read as the reverse complement.
GCTCTCTCAATACAGGATGAAATGTTTGGAGTGCTGAGGACTTAGAGAAACAGTCATTCCAGTGAACAAACCTATTAAAGCCAAGATAATGGAGGAATGGGAAGATGCAGAGAAGAGACTTGTTATCCTTTGATATCGCAAAGCCTGTCTCTCTTTGGAACCAGAGGAGGTTAAAGTTTTGGAGGAAATTCCAAAAATGTACATTTCAATAGCCAGAGTGGCAAAAAAAATCTTCAATCCCTTTTGAGGACTCTTCCTGTCTCCATGACACAATGGATAAGAATGCAGAGGGTTTACTAAGAGCCTGGGATGCCTCAGCCGCTATCATTAGGGCCAATATAGTGGCCACCTCGGTCGTTAGGTTTATGAGATTATGAATCGACGAATTGAGTGCCCAATTGAAATCCAATACTCCTAGAGAGATTGTAATAGGATCCCTTCTGTTGTGGCGGGTGCATTGGCCGAGTCAGTGTAATTTCCGGCCAGGAACAATGTTCTTTCCAACTCTGCTAGATAGGCCACCTGGTCAGGAGGTAGCCATTCCAAAAGCAAGCTTTCAGGGTTATGGGTGTTCAGCCCCATATTAAACGAAATCCTAGAAAGGTCCTCTGACAGCAAAAAATGGGATTCCAGAAAGCTGAAGAGCTTCCCTTCCTTTTGTAGGTCCCGTCCGTCCCAAAGACAGGAGTTTAAAGGGAAAGGAAAATGAGGGAGGTAAGGGTGGAAGTGCCCCGTTCGGTTCAGGTCCAAGAGCAGGGAGATCTTAACGCCAGAGAAGTTGGGGAGGAGGCTTTGGTTCTTACCAGGAAAATGGCAAATTATTACACAAAACCAGTGGGTTCTTCAGGTTGCAGTGGAAGACTACAAGATAGAATTTATTCAGCTCCCTCCACAAAAATTTTGCTTACCAGTCCTTCAATCTGCAACTTCCCTACAAAGGATCGAAAAGGGTACGAGGAATCTAGTAACATCCTGGGCAGTAAATCCTGTTCCTCATATAGGTGTATTCAAGATCTTATTCGCTGAATGAAGACATTCCAGAAAATTAAAGAGACGTTTCAGTTAATACCTTCATCAGTCTGATAACAAAAAATGCAGAAGGCCATAAACAAAAAAACTATGTAAAAACACCATCACTCAATTCATGTCGTTAATAGTGATGAGCGAACGTGCTCCGTAATGATGATATTCATGGGGAGGCAATGATGATGATAGGGAGGCAATGATGATGATGATGGGCAGGCAATGATGATGATAATGGGCAGGCAATGATGATGATAATGGGGAGTCTTTCCACAGCGCCCTTTCCTGAGCCGTAACAGTGCAGAACGCAGCACAGTGTAGAGGAGAGCTCCATATTTTGTATGGAGCATTATATGTGGTCCAGTATTCTGTATGGAGCATTTTATTGGGGGATGGCGGGGTGACATCCTGCATGGGGTATTATATGGGTGATGAGGGGGAGACTATGTGGTGCCCATAATATTGTATGGAGGACTGTACTGTCCAGTCTGTACTGTGCGCTGTGAGGATTTGGCGGTTTTTGAGCTATTGTACAATTTACAATAGATATCACTCACGTAATGGAAGAAGTGAAGTGTTTGGCATTGTACTGTACCCATATTTCTCTGCAGTATCTGTGCATCATGAATCGTGGTCTGTGTTAAGGGGGCCCACTGAGACTCTTTTGCCCGGGGCCCATAAAAACCTGGAGCCGGCCCTGATTTCAGGCCTCCATTCTGTAACATCCCTGCTGGCATCACGGCATGGCTTCCCATCTCCCATCTTACTCACCACTCTGGGCAATGCTGTGAATTCTGTCCTCTGCCGGTTCCTTGCTGTGGACCTTATGTCCTTGCTTGATGCATACTTCCTGGCTGTATGCACCCTGCGGCTCTGCTCTTTGCTCCGCAACCTGCAGCTCTGCTCTGCCCTTTGCTTCACAACCTGCGGCTCTGCTCCGCTCCCGTTCCGCACCTTCCGGCTCTGCTCCGCTCCCGTTCCGCACCTTGCGGTTCTGCTCTTCTTCCCTCCCCCATCCTATGGTTTTGGTCTTTCCAGTCTGAACTGGTTCCTAACAGTTTAACAGTTCCTGTCTTTCCAGTCCGAACTGGTTTCTACCTGTTCTGTTATACTACTCATACCTGCCTGTGTTCCTGCCCTACCCATTATGGTTACGGTTCCTCCAGTCTGATCCGTGCCTGCCTGCCAGAGTGCCAGCAGTGCCCGCCTGCCAGAGTGCCAGCCGTGCTTGCCTGCCTGTCAGAGTGCCAGCCGTGCCCGTCTGTACTTGTTAGAACCCTCTTGTTAGGTTTTGTTTCAGCTTGCTGGTCACATGACCTTTTTTCCCTATTTAGTCTGGCTCCGCCCTTCTGGCTTTGCTGGACTTCATTGTATTACCTACTCTTAATCTAGCCCGGTGCTTAGGTGCCCTACTCAGTCAGTTTTGCTTGATCTTAGGATCTCTAAGTAATTTGTTTTCTGTTTTATTTTTCCCTGCTACAATTTCTGTTAGGAGGTGTCCACCTTTTCTCCCAGTCCCTAGTTCTTGTAGGGATTCCTCCCTCGCAACTATAGGTCTTCGTTCAGACTAGCTGAGGACTTTAGCGGGTCTGGTCGCAGTATCATGTTCCCCGTTACATCGTAGGGATCCAGCTTAGTTCTATTGTAGGGACAGAATTCCCATCTTTCCTTAGTGCTTGTAGCAGATCATAACAGTTCTTGCCCAAACCTGTCATTAGTGTTCCATCCCCCAGTGGGATCAGCTTCTACAGCCAGACACTGCCCTGGAGTGGTACCTGGCAGCTACCTGCCGCACAAGCCTGACATCACCAATAGAGGCTCCAGTGAACACCAAGGTAGCTGCTGGGTGGCGCGAGCGTTACAGTTTGCTCAGGCCATGGACCCCGCTGAGTCCCATGACTGTTCGCTCTCGGAGCAAGATGAACATATTTTTTCTCGGCATGAGCAATTGAATACATTTTTTATCCGATCTGAAATCCGGACCTTCACTGCACCAGCCCAAATCATAGTCCCTGAACATGTAATTTCTCAACCTGCATCCGTCCCAGCGGATCCGCTAAGGTACTATGGGGATCCAAAGCAGTGCCTTGTGTTCCTGAAGCAGTGCTTGCAGTGCTTCAAATGGTATGCTCCCCATTTTGCCACTGATTGGGTGAAGGTGGGATTCCTAATGTCCTACCTAGCTGGTGATGCTTTGAATTGGCTCAACCCCCTCTGGGAAGCAGGGGATCCTATCCTATCGTCACGGACCTAGAGGCTTTCCTGGTGGCCTTCTGTAAAGCCTTCGATGTGCCTAGTCCATCTTCTTCTGCAAAGTCTTCCCTCTCTAGGTCCCAGAGGCGGTTTAGACGGGCGAAACCTATGAGAAAACCTCCACGTCAGACCACGACCATCCAAAACCCATCTGTTGCTCAACCTGTTAAAGCAGCTACCCAAGCAAAATCCAAGAAGGCTGATAAAAGTGGGCTGGCAGAGCAGCAGCCTGAGTCCAGTCATGAGAAGGAAATGCAGTATCGCTGCGGTTGTGTGGAACATCCTGACGGTCTCTGCCCTGAGAAGCTTATGCACCAGAACCTTGGGCCAGTAGGAGAGGCTGCCCTTGGCGAGAGTACTTCCTCTTCACTAAATTCAATGACTGTTTCTTTGACTTCTGGGTGCTTTGGTGTATTTAAGCCGCCAGCCATATGGAGTCGGTGTGTGATCTCTGTTTTACAGCTCCAGAATCCAGTGAGAGTGTTGTCTGGTGATGGCCGAGTCCTACTTAAGAACAGTCTAGTCTTGCAGGGACACCTACAGCTCCAAGTCGGAGCATTATACACGAAGAAATTCGTCTTCCACATGCTGTCTGGTATGCCCATTTTCTCTGGATAACAGGCAGAGGATAGATCCTGTGTGGGTACCTTCAGCTTCCATGTGGCCGGTTGATGAAGATTTCAAAACGGAAGTTTTTTCGTCTCTGCCTTCCACTGACCAGGAGGAAGAGTTTCAGATTGTTGTATCTTCCATGGTGGGAGCTGACTTCGTCGGGCAGAGAGAGACTTGGCATTCTGGGATTCCTGATATCTCACCTGTCTCATTCTACCCTAAGGATGTTGTGATGGGCTTGACTGTGTGTGGTCCTATACTTCTTCTGCAGATCATCCTAGCGGACTTGAAGAAGAGGGGGCACTATAACATCCCTGACGGCATCAATGCATGGCTTCCCATCTCCCATCTTACTCACCACTCTGGGCCATGCTGTGAGTTCTGTCCTCTGCTGGCTCCTTGCTGTGGACCTCATGTCCTTGCATGCTGCATACTTCCTGGCTGTATGCTTAGGGTGGCGGCCCCAGCACTTCCTGTGTCTTATAGAGACTGTGTGTATTCTCCTAATCTGTCCCTGTGAAGGACTAAATTAAGAAAGATCAAAACTGAATGTTCCATTTTGTGCTTGTAACTCCATCTTGTCTTTATGAGATAAATTCTGTTGCTTAACAAGGCTATAGTTCCTGGCCGTTGTAGAGAAGTAGAGTAAAGGTTATGGGCTGTGATAAAACCAGACTGCTCCAGTTTGGACAAGATATGAGACCTTGAGATTTATCACTGTAGAATATTTTGAGAAAATGAGTATGTTATTGTTCTGTTCTATGTTACGTAGACATGACCATATATGTAGTTTCCTATTTTCTTGTATTCTTATAGGTTAATTTTCCTGTAATTCTTATAGGTCAATTTTCTTGTATTTTCATTGGTTAAATGTTGTAGGTGTGGTTTTACACCATTGATTGAAGTACAAGCTCACTAAATACTATAAAAGATGATGATGTAATACATGGGATAGGAATCTTGCTTGATCCTCCCAGACGGAAACACGTGTCTGTTTGGTTATTTATGTTGCTAGCAACGTTCTATGAATTAATTTGGAAATCACTAGGTCAACCGTGAAGGGTCACTTAGATCCTACCTTAACATCCCCAGCCTATTGCCAAGAGGTATTGGCTACTTAAGGCATCTCCACCTATAGTGAGATGCCTGAGCAAAAAACTGTCAGTCTGTACCTTGTTGCTGAGTTGCCAGATCCTGTCCTGTTTTCCGCCTCTCTGGGGACTGAATACCCAGACCCGTTTCTGTGCTCGCTGTGTCTTGCTTTCTGCCTCCCTGGGGATTGCATTCTCAGGCCTGAATCCCGTGTCTTGAGCTTGTTCCTGTGTCCGTCCTTGTCTGTACTAAGTCCGTTTCCTGTACCTGTTCATGATCTTGTCTGTTTCCCTCCCTACTCCCTGCAGCTCTGCTCTTTGCTCCGCACCCTGCAGCTCTGCTCTTTGCTCAGCAACCAGCGGCTCTGCTCAGCAACCTGCGGCTCTGCTCCGCAACCTGTGGCTCTGCTCTTTGCTCTGCAACCTGCGATTCTGTTCTGCTCTTTACTCCGCAACCTGCAACTCTGTTCTGCTCTGCACCCTGCAGCTCTGCTCTTTGCTCAGCAACCTGCGGCTCTGCTCTGCTCCGCAACCTGTGGCTCTGCAACCTGCGACTCTGTTCTGCACTTTACTCCGCAACCTGCGACTCTGCTCTTTCCTCCGCAACCTGCTGCTCTGCTCTTTGCTCCACAACCCACGGCTCTGCTCTTTGCTCCGCAACCCGCGACTCTGCTCTTTGTTCCGCAACCCGCGGCTCTGCTCTTTGCTCCGCAACCTGCAGCTCTGCTCCGTTCCCGTTCCGCACCTTGCGGTTCGGCTCTGTTCCCGTTCGGCACCTTGCGGTTCTTCTCTGCTCCCTTCCCGCTTCCTATGATTCTGGCCTTTCTAGTCTGAACTGGTTCCTAACAGTTCCTGTCTTTCCAGTCTGAACTGGTTCCTACCTGTTGTTATTCTACTCGTACCTGCCTGTGTTCCTGCCCTACCCGTTACCGTTCCCCCAGTCTGATCCGTGTCCGCCTGCCTGCCAAAGTGCCAGCTCCAGTGAACACCAAGATAGCTGCTTAGTCACACCCCTCCAGGGTACTCTGGTTTGTGGCACAGGCCACATATTGAAGAGTGTGGTATCTCCGTCAGACGCCTAAGGCCTCTTTCACATTTCCGGCGGGCGCCTGGCGGCGCCCCCGGCATTTTGCCGCAGCGCCGCATGTGAAAAGCTTTCACACTTCCGGCGGCCAAAATGCGTTTTTTTGCCTGGATGGTTTCTGATGCTTGGAGAGATAAGAAACCATCCGGCAAAAACAAAAAACGTTACATGCAGCGTTTTTTCCGGACGCCGCAATGTACATTTGCGCCGCATCCGGACAAAACCGCATGCAACGCATTGACATGCGGCGCCATCCGGCGCTAATGCATGTCAATGCGAAAAAAGCCGCATGCGGCGCATCAGATTTTCAGATGCGGCGCTGCGGGAAAATGCCGGGGGCGCCGCAAGGCGCCCGCCGGATGTGTGAAACTAGCCTTATCTATCTGTGGGCTACAAATTGTAGCTTTTCAGGCCTCTATTCCACTGTTTTTGCTGCGTCTTACAGTCCAGATATTTTAAAGTGTGTTTTTCCCACACACTGATCACATCTAAGTTTGCTCCCAATTCAGCCATTTGTAGTGAACGTGGAAAATATTGTACTCCATTGAAAGATGGGCAAGGCATGTGGCAAGGGACGGGTAAGTGGACGAGAAGGTGATGGTGCATGCAGAGGCCGAAGCCGTGGGCAAGCTGAAATTCTGGCACAACAAACACCCACATCTTCTCGCATGAGCTTCCTGTCCGAATTCCTAGGGAAACGCCGAACAGTACTATTGAAACCAGAGCAGTGTCAACAGGTAGTTGGTTGCATAGCGGATAATGCTTCCAGTCCCACATGGTTAAGTCTGAGTAGCTGTGAGTGTGGACTGCATATTCCTCACCCTGATCCTCCTTCCTCCCGCCATGCTGAGTGCCCGGAGACAACTGATCCCACACTTGGACACTCCGAAGAGCTGTTCACTTTTCCATTTACAGATTCGGGCTCTCGCCCGGTCCACTTCAAGAGGGGAAAAATTAGATTGCATGTAGCGATGCCCAAATATTTGAATATTTAAGTTCACACGAAAGCAACAGTGGGAATGTGTCACAACAGGTGGACGATGATGAGACACAATTGCCAGAAAGTCAGGAGGAGGACCAGGGTGCGGAAGTGGAAGAGAAGGTGGTGGATGATATAGTAACTGACCCAACCTGGCAGGAGGACATGCAGAGCGAGGACTGCAGCACACAGGGGGAGGGAGGCATAGCTCCACAACAGGCAGGAAGAAACACTGTGGTGGCCGCACACAGAAGGCGGGCAACCATTCGTCGTAACACCAACACGACGGAAGTTGTCAGTACAGCTGTTAGGTCTTCCCAAGTCTGGTTGTTTTTTAAAGACTCTGCCGATAACCCCATACAGGCCATTTGCACCACCTGCCATACCACGCATCAACAGGGGTAGCAAAACTACCAACCTGACCACCACCAGCATGATCAGGCACATGGCAGCAAAGCATCCGACTTTGTGGGCCAAACCCCAGGGTCCAGGAACACTGTCTGTGGGTGACACCACAGCTTCTTCCGCTGTTGTGCGTGGAAGCCAATCCCCTGTTCATTGTGCCTGCGAAGATGCCTTCTGCCCTGCACCTGTCATTGCACACACTCAACTATCACCATCATCAAGCACGTCCACGTGCTTGTCACAACGCAGCCTTCAGTTGTCCATACCCCAGGCATTGGAACAAAAGAGGAAATACCCAGCCAACGCCCAACAGGCCACAGTACTAAACATTTCTCGTCTGCTTGCGCTCAAAATGTTGCCTTTTCGGCTCATGGAGACGGAAACTTTCCGTATCCTAATGTTGGCTACTCTGTCCCCAGCCGCCACTATTTCTCCTGGTGTGCCATCCCGGCATTACACAAGCACGTGTCCCACATTACTCGAGCCCTCAATAATACAGTTACTGGGAAAGTCCACCTAACCACGGACACGTGGACAAGTGCTTCTGGGCAGGGACGGTATATCTCGCTGACGGCACACTGGGTTAACATAGTGGAAGCCGGGTTCCAGTCAGACCTTGGGATGGAACACGTCTTCCCAACGCCGAGGATTGCAGGCCCTTGGTCAATCAGGGTTGCCCTCACAGTCTACAGCTCCTGCACGTCATCCTCCTCCTCTTCAGCCTGCATCTCCGAAATGACCACATCAGTCACAAGCTGGAAGCACTACAGCACTGCCTCAGCCAAGCGTCAACAGGCTGTGCTGAGGCTAATACGGTTAGGTGACAAACCGCACAATGCTGGAGTTGTGGACATCTCTGGAAAGAGCAGGCAGATCTGTGGCTGACACCACTGAACCTACAGCCAGGCATGGTTGTGTGTGACAATGGCCGGAACCTGGTGGTGGCTCTGAGGCGAGGCGAGCTCACACACGTACCATACCAGGCCCATGTGCTTAACCTCATGGTTCAGCGGTTTCTCAAAACCTACCCGAAGCTGCCGGATCTGCTTATCAAAGTATGCCGCCTGTGTGCCCATTTTAGATAGTCAGCTACAGCAGCCCTTGCCGTGCTTTAGCAGCATTTGCAGCTTCCGGCTCACCGACTGGTGTGTGATGTCCCCACGGGTTGGATCTCTACACTGCATATGCTGGATTTGTGAGAAGAGGGCAGTGTTTGACTACCAGCATCAACAAGGGCATTGGTATTCATGGATGTCAGACATATGTACCATCCTACAAAACTTTGAGGAGTTCACCAAGATGGTGAGCAGTGATGACGCCATAATTAGCATCACCATCCTGCTTCTTTGTATTCTGAAAAGCTCTCTGCTCACAATCAAAGAGGATGCATTGTAGGCGGAGCACGATGAGATGGAGCAAGGAACCATACAGGGTGGTTACACACAGCCCAGCCTCATGTCATTCCAACTAGGATTGGCTGACAATGAGGAAGAACAGGAGCTACTTTCCTGCGCTATAGACGGTACTACAAGCACAACTGTCATACCGTCTGTTCAGCGTGGATGGCCTGAGGACAGGGAGGAGGACAGCATGGTCAGTCGTCCTGTTTGTGAGGACATGGAAGTCTTGCATGTTAGCAGTCTGGCACGCATGGCACACTTTATGTTACACTGCCTTTCCCGTGACCCTCGCATTATCAAAATTTGCGCACAATCATTACTGGTTGGTGACACTTCTAGACCCATACTACAAGGAAAACTTTCAATCTCTTCTTCCAGAGGCAGATAGGTCTATTAAAATGTTGCAGTACCAGAGGGCCATAGTAGCGGAATTATTAAAAAAATCTCATCTGAAAACGCTGGCGGCAGAGGTTAAAGGTCGTTGGACAACCAAGGAGTAGTGGCGAGAGAGACCCAACTACAATCCAGCAGAGGCAGGGGAACACTGGCAAAGTTCTGGGACAGTTTTCTCAGACTCTCCCATCGCTCTGGCCCAAAGTCGCGGGGTACTGTCACAAGGAGTGGAAAGTTTAGGAAGCTGCTGAGCGAGTACCTTGCTGATCGTACCAATGTCCTCAGTGATTCCTCTGTGCTTTTTAATTATTGGGGATCCAAGCTGGACACGAGGCATGAACTGGCTCTCTATGCCTTGGAGGTCCTGGCCTGCCCTGCTGCTAGCGTTTTGTCAGAGCGGGTTTTTAGTGTTGCTGGGGGAATTATAACTGATAAGCGCATCCACCTGTCAACTGAAAATGCTGACAGGATGACTCTTCTAAAAATGAACAAGGGCTGGATTGGGGCAGACTTCTCTACACCACCGAATGATAACAGAGAAACATAACCTCAAATACAGTGTCTTTTTTTGGGAGGTGTATTACCATGCACCTCTTCACACCCACACATGGGTATACGCCTCCTGACTTTGGCTATTCGGTGTGTTATCCCCCTCCTTCTACTCATCCTCATCATCCACCACCACTAGATCAACATGGTGACCGTGGTCCGTGATGCAACAGCCAACTTACTGTGTAAAAGGGTGTTTTTGATGCCCTTTTAATAAAAATTTTTACACAGTAGTTTGATGTGTTCCCCCAGGGGGAAATGTTTGTCAGCACATACACTTAGTGTATTGGCATTTCAAGTATAGGAGACCCGCTCCTTTAAACTGGGAAGACATTTTTCATAGGCCATCCTCCACGTCTCTTCAGACACCACCACTCGAACACAAGGGTGAACGTGTTCTGTGATGCAACAGCCACTATATTGTTTTGCAAGGGTGTTTAGGATGTCCGTAACAAAATATATTTACACGGTAGGTTGAGGTGTAGCCCACCAGGGGAAAATGTTTGTCAGCCCATAAACCTAGTGTATGGGGGTTACAAGTATAGGAGACCCGCTCCTTTAAACTGGGAAGACCATTTTCTGAGGCCATCCTCCACGTCTCTTCCTACACCACCACTAGATCACCAAGGTGAATGTGTTCCGTAATACAACAGACACATTAGTGTTTTCAAGGGTGTTTATGTGGCGCCCTGAGGGTCCAGTCGCCACAGAGATGTTGCATCGCACCCAGCGGTGTGACACCTGACTCTCAGGTAAGAAGGAAGCACCCCATTGACTCCATCACCACATCCACACACATCATGCCAGTGCTGAGCATCAGGCTGGTTAGGAAAGGGTGTAGAAGTGGGTGGGTGGAGCCAGCTGCAACACCAGACTGGTAACTGAAAGGACCTAATACTACCTCATCTGAGGGCTCTGTGGTAGGGAGGTGCAGAGAAGGAGTAAGGAGTGTAGCACTAAGAAGCCGGAAAGGAACATAAAAGGGAGTCTTTGGAAGTGTGACCAATCTATCTGAGGGTTGCTGGACTACTCACTGGAAGGACACAGTGCCCGGCTGGAATCTGTGTGCACAACAGACTGTGAGTAAACCTTTGAAACTGCACAAGAACTGTTTCCTGCATTATTACTCCGTCACACACTCCACTCTGCTACATCAATCCTGCACCATAGCTTTACCTTACATCTACCTGCCCTGGAAGGATACAGTCTTACCTGTAGAAGACTTATCACCTAGCTGCACAACACCATCCCTTCCAGAGGACCTGCACAGCAGCGCTGGTCACCCTGACCAGGTACTACAGGTGGCGTCACAACAAACTATACGAACATTTAATCTCCTGTAAATATCCCCATTTTTCAGTGAGCACCCAGGGCCACGGACCGAGCTGCAGCTACAGTGACATCCCCCATAGAAATCAACGGGCTCGGTGTCGAGTACCCCACGGCTCTGGTGGGCGGCTCATCTTTGGCGTCACAAACAGGATTCTGAAGCTCGCTATAAGCGAGTCCTGTGTGCCTGAATTGACTGTTTTTGTGCTAAAGACTGTATTTGCCATTTGCCGCCATTTTCGCACCACGAGGCGCTGGTGAAGAAGGAGGGTGTGCTTTTGTGGGCGTGCGCTCACTCAGTGGCACGAAAGAAATGTCCGCCTACCCTAAATGCTACTGCAATCGAAGATCATGCCCCACAGCACTGGAGTTCCGCCTCCTCATCCTCC
>VIAB01053772.1:2539-13709 GCA_009801035.1 Oophaga pumilio | reverse complement strand
CTGAAAATCTCGGCTTATACATGGGTATATACGGTAAATTAAAATACTGAATGTTTTCCTGCTTAGAGAAAACTCTTCAAACTACCAGCTTGTAGCCTGTGTTATATTAACCTCAAATGGGATGTCACAACAACTCAAATGGGTAAAATTGCAAAGTACTTGTTATTAAAAATATGTTTATGCATAGGCGCTAGAGTTCTATTTGTAAACACATTTTGGGAATTTTTGTTTTACCCAATCACATTCTATATTTAAATTAAATTGAGAAATCTTGCAGTTTTCACACTGGCCACTAGGGCTTTTTTCAGGATATGTACAAATGCATTAGCAGAAGTAACATCTCAGACCATAGTTTTGTATCGAAGCATCTAATAAGCATGTAAAAAGGTCATTGTAAAGTGACATAAAGCACTAGTGATTAGAGATGAGAGAATTTGTTCGGATTTTGTCCCTGAATCTGATTTTTACATATTCGCGCCATATTCGAACAATATTTGTGCCGAATGTACACTGCTCAAAAAAATAAAGGGAACAATCAAATAACACATCCTAGATCTGAATGAATGAAATATTCTCATTGAATACTTTGTTCTGTACAAAGTTGAATGTGCTGACAACAAAATCACACAAAAATCATCAATGGAAATCAAATTTATTAACCAATGGAGGCCTGGATTTGGAGTCACCCACAAAATTAAAGTGGAATGTAATGTCCTTAAAACAACTTGTTTTAAGGACATTACATTCCACTTTAATTTTGTGCTCAGTAGTGTGTGTGGCCTCCACGTGCCTGTATGACCTCCTTACAACGCCTGGGCAAGCTCCTGATGAGGCAGCAGATTGTCTCCTGAGGGATCTCCTCCAAGACCTGGACTAAAGCATCCGCCAACTCCTGGACAGTCTGTGGTGCAATGTGATGTTGGTGGATGGAGCGAGACATGATGTCCCAGATGTGCTCAATCAGATCCAGGTCTGGGGAATGGGCGGGCCAGTCCATAACTTCAATGCCTTCATTTTGCAGGAACTGCTGACACACTCCAGCCACATGAGGTCTGGCATTGTCCTGCATTAGGAGGAGCCCAGGGTCAACCGCACCAGCATATGGTCTCACAAGGGGTCTGAGGATCTCATCTCGGTACCTAATGGCAGTCAGGCTACCTCTGACAAGCACATGGAGGGTGGTGCGGCCCTCCAAGAAATGCCATCCCACACCATTACTAACCCACTGCCAAACTGCTCATGCTGAAGGATGTTGCAGGCAGCAGATCGCTCTCCACGGCGTCTCCAGACTCTGTCACGTCTGTCACATGTGCTCAGTGTGAACCTGCTTTCATCTGTGAAGAGCACAGGGCGCCAGTGGCGAATTTGCCAATCCTGATGTTCTGTGGCAAATGCCAAGCATCTTGCACGGTGTTGGGCACAACCCCATCTGTGGATGTCGGGCACTCAGACCATCCTCATGGAGTCGGTTTCTAACCTTTTGTGCAGACACATGCACATTTGTGGCCTGCTGGAGGTCCTTTTGCAGGGCTCTGGCAGTGCTCCTCCTGTTCCTCCTTGCACAAAGGCGGAGGTAGCTATAATTACCAAAAATTTCCATCTGTTGTCTATTCCATTTACACAACAGCATGTGAAATTGATTGTCATTCAGTGCTGCCACCTAAGTGGACAGTTTGATTTCACAGAAGTTTGATTTACTTGGAGTTATATTCTGTTGTTTAAGTGTTCCCTTTATTTTTTTGAGCAGTGTATGTCTTATGATCGATTTCGAACATATTCGTTAATTTCTACTCCCTTTGACTCTAATAACGTTCGGCTGTGTTCGACGAATATTGCAAAAACAATATTTGATTCCGATCGTATTCGGAATCAAATTCAAACAAATTTACTCATTATCTCTACTAGTGACATGACCTATTGTGAAAAGTAGATTCTGTGCTATCAGCTGTATATAGAGGGGTTACTTGTCATTGCAAGGAAACTCCTCTAAACTTTTCCTGCAAAAAGCCCTACTGGCCACTATTCCTTGATTACTAATTATATTTTTTTTATATAAATATTGTGATAAAAGAAAAAAACTGTAAACTTTTTTGTAAAAATCATGTAACACAAAAATGTGATATAAAAATAGATCATATGATATGATAGCTTCCCATTTAAAGGCGATCTTTTAACCTGTTAAAGCTCGTTTGCCTTTAGAAGGAAGATATAATATGATCTGTAGTTCTGACGCTTTCAATATAGCCTCGGCATCTGAACTACACTTTGCCATCCACCAGCAGCGCAACCACAATCACTGTCGTTATATCCAGCACTTCAAAGCTTGATTGTAAGCACTTTATTACAGTTACATACAGTAGGTTGAAAAAAGACACAGGTCTATCAAGTTGAAGATTTCTCTACCAAGTTATTTATATATTCTGTGTTAAATTATTTATAACTAAAGATGAGAGAACCCGTGGATGTTCGGGGATGTTCGGGTCCGGTGGGCTCAACCTGAACTCGAACCCAAACCCGTTCATAGGAGGCTCAAACATCCTTTGTTTCCCACACTGTCATCAGCCTGACAAGGCGGGAAACACCAGCACTGATCAGTGTTAAGAGCATTACCACTGGTCAGAGGGCTCGCTGAAAGCAGCGAGAGCAGGTGAGTCTAATGAAAGCTGCCACCTATTCAGCAGCTGCCACCTCATCAGTGTGTTCCAGCTGGCATGGAGAGCAGTCAAATCACTGATATGACTGCTCTCCAAATCATACGGATCGTCGTACAACACGTATGGATTATCTACTAGTCAGACAGGTGAGGAATATGGTGTTTTAATATATTTTGTCTTTTACAGGGGACATGGGCATTAACAGATTTTCTTATCATCGGACTGGTGAGTATAATTTTGCTTTTTTAATTTCAATTTTTTTAAAATAAATGGTTAAAAGAGGGCGGGAGTTTTATTTCAAATAAAGGACTTTTTCTTGCTGCGTCTTTATTACAATCTTACTATAAGGTTAGTAATAGGGACAGTTTGTAGATGTCTCTCCACTACTAACCTGTATTCTTGATGTCAGCGGCCATAAAACAGCTGACATCAACCCCCCAACTATTACCTCACTTGTCACCGCACCAGGGTAAGTAGAAGTAGGAAGAGCTGGGCAAAGCACCAGAAATGCTGCATCTAAGGGTGTGTTTCCACGATCTGGAATTCTTCAGTAATTGCTGCGTGATCGACGCTGTGTGCTGGCGCAGCGTCAAACACGCAGCATCCAGATGTTACAGCATAGTGGAGGTGATTTCAAGAAATCCAGTCTCCACTATGCTTAAAAACACGCAGGCGGCAGACCTGTATTAACGGACATGCTGCGCGTATTTTTAGACCGCAGCATGTCCTATTCCCTTGCGGCTATGCTGCGTCGCCGCAAGGGAAATAACACAGGCCTGTGTAGCCCTGTGGTCATTCCGCATGTGTTCTGGATGTGTTCCATGAACACATCCGGATTGACCGCGCGTTCACTAGGGGGCGGGGCTTTGGGCGGAGCGGACTTTCCGCTCCGTCCAAAGCGCTGTGGTTCCGGTACGTGGAACCACAGCCTAATAGATGCACCTCTTCTGGGGTGGCTGCTATTTTGAGGCAGAGGAGGGCCAATATCCATGGCCCCTTCCTAATCTGAGAATACCAGCCCCCAGCTGTCTGCTTTAGCTAATTGTAAAAAATGGGGGGGATCTCATGCCGTTTTTTCAAATTATTTATTTATATAATATAAAAATATGGCGTGGAGACACCTCTATTTTTGATACCCAGCCAATATAAAGCTGACAACTGGGGGTTGCAGTCCACAGCTGTCAGCTTTACCTGCTCTGGTTGTCAAAAATAGAGGGGAACTCATGCCATTTTTTGAAAAAATGTATTTATTTATTGCACAGGCGTCGGCTGATGAATTTTCCCGCCAGCCTCACCTGCTCTCGCTGTTATGGCTGCCAAACCTGAACAGTAACACAGACTTACTGGAGGAATCCATGTTCGCGTCCGTGCATGGACACTAGGTGTTTGGTACGGACCCCGAACTTTACTGTCCAGGTTCGCCCATCACTATTTATAACCCACAATGCTATTTGATGTGAAATAAAGCATCCAGCACTTTTTGAAATGCTGATATGATATAGTATTTGTCATTGCTACATCTTGAGTATTTCAAAGTCTCACTACTCCATCTGTAAAGAACCCTTTCTTATTTAGATGTTGGAATCTCTTTTTGTTATGCATGTGGTTGTAGAACCACTGTGCCATAGTGCAAGGAGAGTCTGGAGGCATGTAACTAAGCAACCACCTTGTTCTTCACTAAAGCCTCCGATGGTGTGGTTAGATTTGGACCCAGGTGGCCACCAGGTATCACTCCAGGATACACCCTTGAGCAGCAACCGCCACCCCTGAAGGGGTGTAGGAAAGCAAGGATGGACTCAGAGAGTCAGGATGGCCAGGAAATGGATAGCAGGAGGATGGATACTGCATGGCTGGTAGACAGGACGGAAACTGAAACACAGGAACAGATGGGGAAGGTACAGGAACACAGGACCTGGTTTAAACTAAACGGAGTCGGTAACAGGTGCAGACCTGGCTGGTCAGGATCAGCACTTGGTATGGGCAGGACAGGATCAGGAGTAGGTTAAGACAGAATGGACTGCATCAGGTTCAAGAGGGTGATCACCATCAGATACAGACATGTTGGACAGGCTCAGAATCAGGAAGCATGATTACAAGGACCTTAATACTAAGACAGATGTGTACAACACTAATTAACAAGAGTAGCTAAGGTACCTCCCTATAGGGGAGGGTGCCTTAAATACCTGATGTGTCCCAGTCATTTGAGAAGCATGCACACTGCACCTTTATGAAGCAGGGAGTATCCGCCCTAACCACACTCCCTGGTGAGCCCCAGGCTAGGCAACCCTTGCCGTCCCTGCAAACTACAGACCCGCGACCACTGCTGGACACAGCCAGAGTTGTGGCTGAGGATGCAGTGCTTTTCTTGGTTGCATAACTCTGTGTCTGTGCAGAAAGCAGCAATGTAACCTCCTTGTCTTCCTCTTCCTCCACCTCCTCTGCTGAGCTAATCAGCTGTGTGATCTACCTCATCATCATCCTCTATGTTCTCCCACTCCTTGCCCTGAGAGTCACCCTCCTCCTCTTCCTGCCCTGACAGCACAGTACATTCCACATGTGCCTCAACTATCTGAGTCTCATCAGGATCACTTCCACCCCCAAGGGTTAATGTCTGGTGACAAGGGTGTGGCTTCTGCTCGGAACCTATTTAGTCCAGCCCCGGATCCAATTGAAAAAAAATTTGGGCTTTGGTGCAGATGCTTTCCTCTTCTTGAGTCTGTGAGTCTTTGGGGCAGACCTCTAAAGCCCATGGAATAGGATATGAGAACATCTCTGCATATTTGCCCATCTGTGGTTTCCCACAGTCAGTTGGGCATTTGGAGAGTTGTGATGTGGGGGGAAACAATGGTAATTGGGGTGCCACATCTGAGGACTGTTCTGTGTGTCAAGTTAAGGTGGTGGAAGAAATTGAGAGGCCACTTGATGCAGCGCTTGTCATCCACTGGAGCACATTCTCTTTCTGGCCCTCTGATATGGATCTGCAACTCAGGACTAGGGCAGAAAGGGGAGAAGCTGACCCTGTACTAGGACTAGGCTGAAGCCCTACAATGAAGCGGGTGACCTATTCCTTGTGAACAGACCCACCAACGTTTCCTAGGCTAAACTCAAATGAAGACCTAAAGGGAGGGGGAAGGGTTTCCCTGAACGATCTAGGGATTGGGAACAAAAACAGGTAACCTCCTAGTAGGAAAATAGAGAAAGCTGCAGAAACGAAAGGAAAACCAAAAAAACAAAGCAGGCAGAACTAGAGATCCCAGAACTGCACAATATCAAACACAGAAAGCTATCAAAGCACCTAGCCAGAACTCTAGTGGATTAACACTGTTGTCCAGCAAGGACTGGAAGGCAGGTGCTGGGTAATAAAGGGCGATATAATCACCTGACCTTAGACAAACCCAGCACCAGGGGAAAAGACCAGCAGCCAGAAAACCACAACAAGATGGCGAATGGTCAAAACGAAATAGATTCTAACACCCTCATCTACAAGGTGTACTGCTGTATGGCTGCCAAAGAAAGGAAGTTAAATAGTAGCAGTAGGGCTCTCAGACAGGCAAGTCTGCACTTACACTACCTTTGTTACTATCCTTAAATGTTTCTAACAATAGTAGTCTATGAAGCTGATATTTTTGCCACATGAGTGTGTCTGAGCAGAAATGCATTTTGAGCTGTTACATGAGGTATCAAGGCTCACAGAACAGCAGGCCTTTAACACTCCCTCACCCACCAATTAATTTGAACTTAAAGGGAATATCCAGGACTTTTCAAAAAAGTAAAAATTTATCTAAGCATTAACAGGCAGGTAATTGCAGATTGCCTGCCTGTTGTGCACTGCGCCATTATTCTCCAGCCAAGAGTGGTCACAGACACTCCTGTCGGGGAATCAGAAGACTCTGCTGTCATGTCTACAGAGCGGAGGTTTCTTTTCCAGCCCGGGGGCAGGACTTCTGAGGTCATTCTGATTGACAGCTGGATCCCCGCTGTCTAACTGGGGGAGTCAGCTATCAATCAGAATGACCTTGAAAGTCCCAGCCTGTCGCGTCAGTAGAGGGAACTGAATCCCCTGCAGCAGCGTTCTGTGATCGCTCTGTGAAGGTGAAGAACGGTACCATGCACAACAGGCAGGTAAGTTGCAATTACATGCCTGTTGGTACTTAGTTACATTTTTTGTATTTTGAAAAGGTCCAGATACCGCCTTTAAGTTCAAAGCTGTAAATGCTGACCCAGACTGTTTCATGTATGGCCCATGCCTAACTGCTGCTGTGCTATTATAAAATTGCTACTGTGGGTCAATTGATGCCACCTTTCCTGGTATCTGCCCCTAATTTTTTGAAATGTTTGCTCTCCAAGTTGGATCTCCATCAAAGTGTGTTGCCTTTAACAGGAGGGCTCCCAAACCAGCAGGCCTGCACTTACTTTCAGCAAACTACCTGTGTTACTATCCTTAAATTTTCTAACAATAGTAGTCTAAGAAGCTGATATTTATGCCACCTTAGTGTGGCTGAGCAGAAAAGCATTTTGAGCTGTTTTGTGAGATATCAGGGTTCGCAACACAGCAGGCCTACACCAGTCCCTTGGCCACCTCATAATTTGAGCTTAAATTCAAAGATATATATGCTGGCCCATACCTTGTCTCATTAACAGCCCATGACTGACTGCTGCTGTGCCATTATACAATTTCTACTGTGGGTTAATTGATGCCACTTTTCCTGGTGTCTGCCCCTAATTTGTTTTGGCAGCTTTTAGGCCCCCCTAAATCTGTTGTCTATGCATTTAGTTTTGCTTCCCATTGAATTTAATGGGGTTTGGTTATGTTCGGCGAACATCGATAAGTTTGCTCATCTGAACTGAACCTTGAAAGGTTCAGTCATTTCTAATCCATGCATTACCTGTACACTGACAATATATACAGATCTCCTGTAAAGGAGGGAAAATAGACTTCCTGTTACTACAGAGAACTTAGAACGATTCCGCTAGTCTGTTTTTAATCACGTGATGCCATAGGCCTAACAAAAAAAGAGAAGAAATAACTGGGTAGAAGGGCAAAATGAGCAATTCTAAGTACACAGTGGCATATAATATGATGACTGCAATATGTTAAGAAGTTAAAATGTTGATGGAAGTGATAAGTGAAAGTCATAATCTAATCTCTTTTCCAATATACAGTACAGACCAAAAGTTTGGACACACCTTCTCATTTAAAGAATTTTCTGTATTTTCATGACTATGAAAATTGTACATTCACACTGAAGGCATAAAAACTATGAATTAACACATGTGGAATTATATACTTAACAAAAAAGTGTGAAACAACTGAAAATATGTCTTATATTCTAGGTTCTTCAAAGTAGCCACCTTTTGCTTTGAGGACTGCTTTGCACACTCTTGGCATTCTCTTGATGAGCTTCAAGAGGTAGTCACCGGAAATGGTCTTCCAACTATCTTGAAGGAGTTCCCTGAGATGCTTAGCACTTGTTGGCCCTTTTGCCTTCACTCTGCGGTCCAGCTCACCCCAAACCATCTTGATTGGGTTCAGGTCTGGTGACTGTGGAGGCCAGGTTATCTGGCGTAGCACCCCATCACTCTCCCTCTTGGTCAAATGGAGCTTACACAGCCTGGAGGTGTGTTTGGGGTCATTGTCCTGTTGAAAAATAAATGATGGTCCAACTAAATGCAAACCGGATGGAATAGCTTGCCCCTGCAAGATGCTGTGGTAGCCATGCTGGTTCAGCATGCCTTCAATTTTGAATAAATCCCCAACAGTGTCACCAGCAAAGCACCCCCACACCATCACACCTCCTCCTCCATGCTTCACGGTGGGAACCAGGCATGTAGAGTCCATCCGTTCACCTTTTCTGCGTCGCACAAAGACTCGGTGGTTGGAACCAAAGATCTCAAATTTGGACTCATCAGACCAAAGCACAGATTTGCACTGGTCTAATGTCCATTCCTTGTGTTCTTTAGCCCAAACAAGTCTCTTCTGCTTATTGCCTGTCCTTAGCAGTAGTTTCCTAGCAGCTATTTTACCATGAAGGCCTGCTGCTCAAAGTCTCCTCTTAACAGTTGTTGCATAGATGTGTCTGCTGCTAGAACTCTGTGTGGCATTGACCTGGTCTCTAATCTGAGCTGCTGTAAACCTGCGATTTCTGAGGCTGGTGACTCTGTGGCGATCCTCATGTGAGCCAGTTTCTTTTCTTGATGGTTTTTGCAACTGCACTTGGGACACTTTCAAAGTTTTCCCAATTTTTCGGACTGACTGACCTTCATTTCTTAAAGTAATGATGGCCACTCGTTTTTTTTTACTTAGCTGCTTTTTTCTTGCCATAATACAAATTCTAACAGTCTATTCAGTAGGACTATCAGCTGTGTATCCACCTGACTTCTGCACTATACAACTGATGGTCCCAACCCCATTTATAAGGCCAATAATCCCACTTATTAAACCTGACAGGGCACACCCGTGAAGTGAATACCATTTCCGGTGACTACCTTTTGAAGCTCATCAAGAGAATGCCAAGAGTGTGCAGAGCAGTCATCAAAGCAAAAGGTGGCTACTTTGAAGAACCTAGAATATAATATAGAAAAATCTTTAAATGAGAAGGTGTGTCCAAACTTTTGATTTGTACTGTACCTGAATTAAAAATACCCTATTGTTCCCTCATTATGCTATTTAACTGCTTTATTTATTTTTTTACCTTCTTCCTGGTTGCTTTGTTTGAGAACCCCCAAATGCTGGGTTACTTAAATGAGCAATCACAAGAGGTGACAGCTGCAGTCACTGCCACGACCCTGAAACACAGTGTCATCAGTGATGTCCATTTCAAGGCATCAGCAAGTGCTCTTCTGAACATGGGTCAGTTGTCAATTCCGACGTTTGCTCAGTAGCATCTTGTCTCTGTGCACTATGCACAATGACAGTGCTCTCGCTTGCAGGCTCAAATGAGAAAGGATGAGCGGGCAAGAGAGCGCATTGTCAGTGCACATTTCATGGCGAAAGCCTGGAATTCAGGAAGACCAGAGCCTTGTCCAAAGTGACGTGATGTGACTTCACTCTTGGGCCAGCTGCGTTTTCTGATAAAAACAGATACAAAACACATACTGTGTTAATAAAAATTTGACAATATGGAGTTCTAAATGCAAAACATGAAACTACAACTGCTTAGACAAATTATGTTAAATTAGTAACAATTTTACTCCAAATAATTCTTTGGAGGAATTCCTACAAAGTGCCTTGTGTGTGTTTTCACTCAGTAATTATAATGAGAACACTTTTTTTTATAATTCCCAGGAAGCAGTTTGAAGATTTCTGACATTATTTGGATTGCAGATATTAAGGATTAAGAACTTTTTCTTATCTTTAATCATGGTTATCTCGTGTGGATTTAGCAGTAGATAAGAATGTAAAGCAATTCACTTTTTGTGTTCACTAATGAGTCTGTTAAAGAAAAATGGCACAAAAAATACCCATGTGATGTACTAATATAGAGTGAATCTTTCAGCAGGTCTATATATTGCCCTAATTAAGGGCAATATAAAGTAGTAAGAGAATCTTACTCTAGTGCCTTGTCACTTACTTACAATATTTTTTACAATTCAAACATGTTTTATGATATTTAGAAAAATTGCTTTCACAATGATTGAGAACCTGGTAGGATACCACTACTTTATAACAATATTTGGACAAAAATATGATCTCTTGGGCTATAAGACTCCCAAAAAATCTTAAATGCAAAGTTTGGAGATTTTTTTTGGCAACAATGGAATAAAATTCTATCCAAAATTTCCAGTGATCTCATTCAGTTGATAATTAAGCATGAACATTGAAAACTTGATGAACTGGAGAAAACTAAATTACGACTACAAGATAAACTAACTACTTTTTCCAAAATGTCAGATTATATTACTTTAAAGGGAACCTGTCACCAGGTTCGATATATATGAGATAAGATCACCACCTTTCAGGCCTGATATACAGCATTCTATAATGTTGTACATATGCCTCAAACCCGACCTGCAAGACAAAAGAAAGACCCTTTATTATACTCACCTGTAAGGCAATCCGGTCCGACAGGTATTGCTGGTGTTGGTCCGGCGCCTCCCTTCTTCTTGCGATGCCATCCTGCTTCTTGCTTCATGAGGATGACGCATCCCTACATCATACACACATTTTCCTCAACATTGTGCTCCTGCATACTTATCTGCCCTGACTAGGGAAGAGTAAAGTACTGCAATGCGCATGCACCGGGGCTCTTTGACTTTTCCCGGTGCCTGCGCACTGCAGTACTTTGCTCTGCCCTCATGAGAGCAGTGAAGTAATCCTGCCGGGGAGGCTGTGTGGATGCTTCATTCACATGAAACAAGAAGGAGGATCGCATCGAAAGAAGAAGGGAGACTCCAGACAAATATCAGCCACACTCTTTGGACCCGACCGTCCTGCAGGTGAGGATAATAAAAGGTCTTTAACTTGTCTTGCAGGGCATACACTCCCTGACAGAAGTTATGTCGCTTATCCATGTTAT
>VIAB01053763.1:0-13716 GCA_009801035.1 Oophaga pumilio | reverse complement strand
AGGGAGCTTCTGCTCAGAATTCATTTCTAACACATTCACATCAATAGTGTGTGTGTGGTGCATACGGCGTATACAGTGTGTGTGTTTGTGTGGTGCATACGGTGTATACAGTGTGTGTGTGGTGCGACAGTGTTCCACTGGTGGTACTTGGGTGCCCGATATGGCGGTCGATGAACTTCCGACGCTTGGAATTCTGGGATCCGAACACATCTGGACGGAAAAGGATGTGAAGACATTACAAGGTAAGTATATATTAGATGTTCTGATATACGCATCTTCAATTTATGTATGGTGTAACCCACATATGATTTATTACAAATAGTACATTTGATCGCATACACTACATGATCACTATTGCAATATATTTACTGGTTGATATTAAATGATTGAGATCCATTTGTGCTTGAAAAGTTTTTGACTACCAACATAAAGCGGCATAGACCGCAACAGTTACAGCTGCATTTGTAAAAGCCTTTACAATTCAGCCAGGTATGAAGCTGTTCAATGGGGTTGGTGAAAATAGGAGGCGATATGTTTTCCCAGTGTTTTAGCCCTTTTGCTATTACCTGGACTCCTGGATTCAGGATTTTTGATATAGTATCATCCAGCAACATAGGTAAGTATTTCATGATTATATTTTTTAATTTATACAATTGTGGGCTAAATTGTAAGGCTAATACCAATTGGTAGGATGCAGAAAGATTGTTTTTAGTGTATGTGGTTCCAATAAAATCTATTCTATTCTTTTTTGTAACAATGATTGAGGCTCTTTCTAAGGTACAAGTAGAGTATGCTCTGCTTTTTAGCTTTTTCAAACACTCTGGGATTTCCCTATAAAATCCATTGAAATTACTGCAGTTATGTTTTATCCTTGTAAACTCACCCACTGGAATTTGGTTAATTGTATCATGTGGGTGACCGCTTGCTGCAGGTAAAATTGTGTTACCCGACATAAGTTTGAAGAAAGTGGAAGCAGATATACAACGATCAACCCTCTCTAATTTTAGGTCTAGAAAAGAAATAGTTTTCTGATGAAAAACATGCGTAAAAGAGAGATTAAACACATTGTTATTCATATCTATTTGACAAAACTAGGTATGGCGGATATATTGCCCCACCAAATCAGGAGGAGGTTGTCATATCTAACATACCAGAAGATGTCCTGGAGAAATGGATTGGCAACATTATACAAGCAATTGATCTCCCAATAGGACATTACCAGGTTGGTGAGGGAGGGTGAATACTTGGCACCTATGGAAACGCCTTTACATTGGAGAAAGTATTCCTGGGGAGTACATAAAAAAATTGTGACACATAAAAAATGACATGACATGTATAATGTAATCACATAGATCTGCTGTATAATTACTGTTCTTCAGTCTTCACTAAATGGTATTATATCGCTTGTAATGCAACATCACACAAAATACGTATGTAAAATTAAGCCACATCACAGCTTAGCCAGGTGTACTCTAGAGCCTTTGGGAGATGGGAAAGTTGATTCAGTACATCATGTGAATCCAAAAGAAAAACAGGTACTCTCTGTACGAGGGGTTGCAATAGGATGTCCAACCAATCCCTCAGATGTTCTGTGATTGTGGTAATACTTGAGATTATCGGTCTCATAGGGGTGTATCGATGGTCTTGTGCATTGTAGGGAGACCATACAAACAGGGGAACAAGGGATTATCCTCTATTAGGAAGTCTCTTTGTTTATCCATGATAACCCCCAGAGCAAAACATTCTGTGATTATGTTGTAAGTTTCCATTGTGAAAGTTGGTAACGGATTGTAAGGTATTTTTTTGTATGTTGTTGTATCCGAAATATTGTTGCGGAGACTTAAACGCATTTAATGCTCCCTTGGAAATTTAAATATGCAAATAGTCTTATCAGAGAGGAAGAGGACTTGAACTCTAGTACTACCTATTTGAAGTAGCAATCCTACAAGTCATTATCGACGATTTAATAAGCCTTGCCATACGACTTAGGATAAAAGCCAACTCAGAATCTCAATTCTGTCTGCAAATTGGGCAATATTGGGCAAAGAACCTTACCCCCTGCCGCTAGCATTGTCTAAGGGGAATTTTTCCGACATACTTTCCACAATGGGCTTGTGGTATAGCACCATTTTATAAGACCTCTCCTCCTCAAGGAGAGATGCCAGGTTCTCCTTGTAGTGTGGGCCTAGCAGGGTGAACAACTAGTACTATTTTTTAGGCCAAGATGAAAATTATGAGAGCGTGTCGGGAAAGGCAGCAATAAATAAAGTCGGACATATGTGCCAAGCTCCCTACAGCCAATACTTCCCTGTCTCCACCATGAGGACGACCCTCCATCTCCTCCTAACTCTCTTTCTTCTCATTCTCCTCCTCAGCACATCCACATAGGAGAGATGGGATGAAGCTTGTGTGGGTACTTGCTTGAGATGAGTGAACTTGTTCCAAAAACATTCCCCAATCTCAAATTCGGCACGTATGTAGCACATTCGGATTCTTGTTCGGTTTCACGAGCATTTTTACTCAAAAAAATGTTGGCAAAATTTGATTATAGTTTGGTAAGTCATTGCGTTTTTATTAATGTTTTTGCTATTACTTTGGCTAGGATAGTGGTGCATATAACTAGATTGTGCAAAAACTGTGCTGCAGTCTCAGGAGGCCCCATTTGCTAATCCAAATTGTTTGTGATAAAACTGTGTTTCAGTGACAATGTAGTAGAGTTGAGGGGTAACCGTCCTACACCCCTACTCACGACCCTGACTTACAGTGTATATATTGTAAATATATATAAATGCATATTGTTGCTTCTTTATGTCATTAAGATGTGTACTGTATGCTGCTCTTTAATGTTATTATATGTGTTTTGTATAGGGAGAGTGCAGCATTAATATCTTGCGACTAAACTGTGATATATTCATCGGGCCTGAGCTCCCAAAGCTTGTACATGGGCTTAAGTGCCCAGGAGTTGAAAAGATGCCCTGCAACGTTTAACCCAAGTACAGAGCCCAGCCATCCAGAGCAAGCGAAACAGCATAGCTACAGCTGCAACAGCAGCTAGTGTTGCAGAGGAAGTCACGGCAGGACAGACGGGCAGGTCGCTCATTATGTGGCAGGTGATCTCATGGGCCGTTTCCCTCAATGCTGGGGCAAAATGGCTGAGGGGACCCCTGAAAGCAGAAAATCTGACCAGGGAGGACGCTGGAAAACCGTGTAATATGGTGGGACCTGGTCTCGAGCTATGTGACAGGAATAGAAGTGCAGGGAAAGATGAAGTAAAGTGTAACATATCAGCTGTTGAAAATGTTGTAATGGATCTGGATGTGCTGCGAAGTCATGAAAGTAAAGTTTTATATTTGGAGTTGCACCTCGACTGTGTCTCTGTTTATTCAGAAGCGGCTGGAGGTGACCTTAAAGAATGGAGAACAGTCCCTGATGAAGCAGGGGACCGAGAGGCAAGTAAGCTGACAGTGAAACATGATTTTTATGTATTGGAAGGCCAGGGCATACAAGGTCACAAGAACTCAGTCACAACTACGGCCCTAGCTGACCTCTACAACAAATCAGAAGTCCAGAATTTCACTTAAAAATCGTTAGGCCTCATATTGGGGTGCAGCAAGGAGACCCAATTAGCTAATCAAAATTGTTAGTGATAAAACTGTGTTTCAGAGACAAATCAAAAAGACAGATTTCCACTTAAAAATTGTTAGGCCTAATATTGGGGTGCAGCCAGGAAGCCCAATTAGCTAATCCAAATTGTTTGTAATAAAATTGTGTTTCAGTGACAAATCAGAAGGCCAGATTTCCAGTTAAAAATAGTTGGGTATAACAGTGTTGTTCAGGCACATTATCTAAGAAAATAAATAGTGATTGTTCATTTAGTGACAGGTGACTGACAGCTGTATGCCTAAGGTTGGGAAACGGCAGATTACAAGAGGGGAAGGCTACATACAGCATGAGTGGGAAAAAGCAAGGTCATGGTGGAAGGGGGAAAAGGCTTGGTGTACGACATGTACGTGGGTTATTTGTTAATGTTAATGAAAGTTCAACTGAACAAACACCGTCCCATCTTATCCAAAGACCACTGACAACATCTGTTACAAGACAGGCTACTCCACTCTTTCTTTGGCAGGTGTACAGTGGTATGCTTTGTAGATAAGGGCCAGAAAGAGCACATGTTCCTGTGGATGGCAAGCAAAGCGATGCATCAAGTGTTCTCTACTCCTCTTCCTCCGACTCAACATCACACACAGTACAATTCTCAGAGGTGGCACCCCAATCACCCTTGTTTCCCTCCAAATCACAGATTTCCAAATGCCTACCTGACTGTAAGGAACCACAGAATGACCATTCTGCAGAGCTGTTAACACATTCTATCTATAGGCATCAGAGGTCTGCTGCTAAGATTTACAGAACCCAGAGGAGGAAAGTATCTGCACCAATGCCCAAAATTTTTTCATGCTGGATCCAACGCCGGATGAAGTAGGGTTCAAGCAGAATTCAGACCTTCATCACCAGACGTTAACCACTGGGATGGAAGTGATCCTGATGAGACTCGGATATCAGAGGCGCAAGCTGACTGTACTGTGGCGTCAGGGCAGGAAGAGGAAGAGAGTGACTCTCAAGGTGAGGAGTGTGTGAACAGAGAGGATGACGATGAGGTTGTAGGTCCCACCTGGTGTGAACCCTGAGGTATGCAGCATTGTGCCAAACCTTGAAGTGAATTGCACCCCTCGATCAGAAATGACCTCATCCTGTACTCCATGCAAATGAAACACATTTTAAATCATTAAATCTGATGTCTGTTTTGCAGTGGGTAAGCCGACACAGGGAATAAAATGAGCTGCCTTTGTTAACCGATCCACCACTGCTAGAATGGTGTTCTTCCCTAGAGAGGTTGGTAACTCCACAATGAAGTTCATAGAAATGGATCCCCATGGGCGGCACAGGGTTTGCGTTCAGTAAGACAAGCATCAATACTTATGCAGTAGTTAATAGAGTCACCTCACGCAGTGGGAGAGTCGGCACGAGCAAGTTCATCCTTAATCATAGGAGACAACACTTTCCGGAAAATAGATTTTTTGGCGGAACTGTCCCAAGTGGTATCGAGAGCCCATCTCTTGAAATCCAAGGTATATTCGGCTACTGTGCGCTTACCTTGGCGCAAATTAACATGGCTGCTTCAGCTGTTGCACCTCGGTTAGGGTCAAACACCTACCCCATGGCTGAAATAAAAGCATCAAGATGATTTAAACATTCATCCTCAGTCTCAATCAGAGGGTTTGCTCATATCTGAGCTTTGTTGGAGAGCAGCATGATTATAGTAAGCACTTTGGATCGGTCAGAGGGAAATTGTGAAGCATGTGCAGAGATAAACAGTTTGCATTAATTAATAAATCCCCTGAATTTTTCATGTTTACCGCCAAAACAAAAAGGGGGTAACTTGGGGATCCCAGAACCCAGGGGTATGGCTGGAGCCTGGACTCGTTCCTCCAGAGCCTCAATCCTGGCTCGTAAATCCTGAGTATTTTGTCCAAAAACTTGCAGATTGTGATTATTAAGATCCTGCAGGATTGCAAAGCGGGTCTTTAAAGCCTGAATATCATCAAGGATTGTATCGGTAACTTCACACAAGTCCTTTACGTGAGCTTCCATCTTCCAGATCTTTTAAGGCAGAAGTGCTGGAAGACAAAAAAAAAGGGGGGTACAATAGTGTTTACCTGTGGTAACACAGAAGGGAATGCGCTCACCTGGAATGGTTGTGAGAAGTCACAATCACTGTCATCACAGAAGGTATAAACGGATATCTGGCATTGATGGTCCACAGCAGACTCGGCGTTCCCAGATCCAGCAGACACTAATGTTGGCTTCTGAATCTTGTGATGTATTGTATACAGTCTATATAGAGTCTTGTGCTTGGGTGCGAGGAAAACACAGGAGACACAGGTTTGGTTAAGAAGTGCTTGTATTACTTCATACAAGTAACGCCACAGGGAAAAGGTTTCACATACTTTGCAGGTACAGAGGCAGGAGACACAGCAGGCCAGAATAAACTTTAAGTTCAGCATAAACCACAGAAACAGGTTCAGGGTCTCTCTCTGTTACTTCCCATGCAAATGTTGATTTGGCAAGCAGCAGGTTCCCAGTGTCCAAAAGTGTCCCAAAGATCCACAGTAGATGGCTGGAATACTATCTCCAAGATTTCCAGGAGCCAGGTCACAGGCTAACTGCAGACATGATTCAGAATCACTGTTTGAACAGCTGAGGCTGCTTAAAAAGGCAAGAGGCAGAGACCAGGATGGAAACATAGAAGCTGGAAACTCCATACTGACTGAGGGCAAGGTAGCTGCAGCAGGACAGAAAGCAAAATGGCCGACGGAAAAACTAGGTTTAAAAAACATCAGATATGGCAAAAGAGACTGAGAACTTTACACCTCGTGTGTAATGTCTGGTCTCTTAAGACTTGATATGCTGGGAGGAAGAAGGACCAGGGTGAGGATTAAGTGACTCTAGGCTAGTGAGACTGGACCTTGTGGCATACTGGGTGGTGCTGGCAAGCATGCTGCTATCCAACCGACCACCAGTTCACACTGATGTGGCTTTAATAGTGGTGTACGGTACAGTATCTCCCTGCAAAGTGGGACAGGATGCTATGTCTCGATGATGGGCGTGTTTCTTATGCCCCACTTCCATGGCATCTGCTTGCACCATCAACAGCACTTCCACTTCCCCGTCCCTTACCGCACTCCTTAAGCATTTTCTAATTGCTAGGTCTCTGAAAAACATTTTTTTTAAACAAAATAAAGCAAAATAAAAAATTGATCACCTGCAGCAGCAAAAGCGTTCTTTTTTTAAGTTTAGAACCAACGTAACTTAATACAAACCACGTTAAACTGCATGGATGACAAATTTAATGCAGTACATTTTTTGAACGATTTTTGGAGTGTAATACCAATGTAATGTATCACAAAGCATGTTAAACTGAATGGATGACAAATTCAATACAGTACATTTTTTAAAAATGTTTTTGGAGTTTAATATCACCATAATTTAACACAAAGCATGCTAAAATGTATGGATGACAATATAGTCAATTTTTTCAACCACCCTTTAAAAGAAATATGGCCACCTGCAGCAGTTATATACTTAGCAATGGACTGCAAAGCCCTAAGCCCTGCCTAGAGGCTGTATTTAACAACTCTCCCTACTCCAGCAGCTTTCTGTAGGCTATATACAGAATGTATCACAAAGAAGCAAGCAAAACACAAGAATACATTACAGTGACTGGCAGGCAATCGCTGCATGTTTATAGGCTGTGTAACAGAAGCCAAACATGCTGGGCAGGAACTTGAGCGTTTAATCCAGGCACCAGTCTGTTATGATTTGGTAGCTGAGGAGTGCAGGTAAAAAAGGCAATACACCAGAGCAGTTGGAATCTATGAGATTGCAGTACCCTGACTAACCACCACAACTAGAGGCAGCCGTGGAGCGTTCCTACGTTGGTCCTAGACTCCTCGTCACAGCCTGAGAAACTAACTATACCTAAAGATAGAAAGAGGAAAGCTATCTGGCCCGGAGCAGATCCCCAAAGAACATAGAAAGCCCCCAAACATGTAATGGCGGTTAGACAAGAAGAAATACTGACACAGACAGAAAATAGTATGGGCAAACGTTGGGGCCCAAACTATCTAAATAGAAAAGGATAGGAAGGGCACTTACTGCAATCCCAAAAAACCCTGAAAAGCACCAACTCTACTAATTTCAAAAACACCTGAGATCACACGACCTCTACCACCTAAATTAGTTCTCTGGTGTAACAAAATCAAAACAGCAGCCACTGAAAAAACTGGAAAAAGCAAAAGTACAAAACATCAGTGGCTGAACTAAACTGAGAGGGCAAAAGCCCCCGGAGGGGACCCTGAAGGCCCCCACAGAGGTGCAGGACAAAATGCAAAAATCAAGCACAAAAACAAAAAGAAGAAAATGTCTTGTCTGTTAGCAGGAGATGCAGACACGACACAGCAGGCTACAAAGGAAACAGGAATCAAGGATTGAGACCAGAACAATTGATCACCGGCAACCCTGATGGGAAGGCGACTCCCTTAAATAAGACCAGTCAGTAACACCTGATTCCCAATCCTCACAATCTTCACTTGACAGTCCAGTATCGCTTGTAACCACCAGAGGGAGCCTCTGCTCAGAACTCATTTCAAGTCCATTCACAACACCAGTCAATACTCGGCGAGTGCTGAGCACATCCGAGCACTCAGGAACCTGAATGATATCCAAATATCACTTAACAAGTTCTCTCATCACTACTTTCCAACAGTCTTAAAGGTGTTGCCAAAGGTGCTGAGCACTTCTTGCCTGCTCTTCCTTCATTATGTGGTCAAACAACTGGGATAATATTGAGTGATTTTTGGAGACTTTGTCATTGGACACAGCACTCTATTCCTCCCCTTCTTGGTCATATAGCCATTATACACCCTGTTTTGGATAATTATTTTGCTTGAACACAAATTTTGGTCCCACTCATTGTAGAATTCTATAGTAGCCATACTGGGTAAGTGTGCCTTCAATTTGGAATAAATCAACAGTGATACCACTAAAGCACTCCACACCATCACATCAGTCCTCTTAAATGTTCCAGAACACAGAGCAATTTTCTCGGGGCTTGTTTCCAGGGATGGCTCAAGGTTTTAGTGGGCCCTAGGCGAAAGAGAAATATAGGTGTAGTACAATGCCAAAGAATTCACTTCTTACATTACATGAGTGATATCTATTGTAAATTCTACAATATGTCAGAAACTGGACAGTATAATCTTCCATACAGTATTATGGACACCACACACTGCTCCATACAGAATAATGAGCCCCATATATTGCTCCATACAGAATAATGAGCCCATATAATGCTCCATACAGTATAAAGAGCCACATGTATTGCTCCATACTGTATTATGGGCACCATATATTGCTCCATACAGAATAATGGCCCCATATATTGCTTCATACAGAATAATGGACCCCATATAATGCTCCATACAGTATAATGAGCCACATATATTGCTCCATACAGAATAATGAGCCCCATATATTGCTCCATACAGTATATAGTAGGCCCCATATAATGCTCCATACTGTATAATGGGCCCCATATAATGCTGGATAAAGAATAATGAGCCCCATATAATGCTCCATACATAATGGGTCCCATATAATGTTCCATACAGTATATGATGGGCTCCATATAATACTCCAGTATATGATGGGCCTCTTAAATTGCTGCATATAAAATGGGCCCCATATAATGCTCTATACAGTATAGGATGGGCCCCATAGAGTATAATGGGACCCTTATATTGCTCCATACAGTATAAGTCCAATGTAATGTTCCATACAGTATATGATGGGCCCCATATATTGCTCCATACAGAATGGGCCCCATATAATGCTCCATACAGAACAGTCCCCATATGATGCTTCACATATAATGGGCCCCATATGATGCTCCATGTATAATGGCCCCCATATATGATACTCCAGTGTATGATGGACCGCATATATAATGGGCCCCATATATGATGCTCCAGTGTATGGGCCCATATAACGCTCCATATATTATGGCCCTATATATGATGCTTCAATGCATGATGGGCCCATATATGATGCTCCAATGTATAATAGGCCCCATATATGATGTTCCAGTGTATAATTGGCCCCATACATGATGGTCCAGTGTATAATGAACCCATATATAATGCTTCATATATGATGGGTCCCATATATGAAGTTCCAGTATATGATGGGCCCATATATTTCTCCATATATAAAGGGTCCCATATATGATGCTCCAGTGTATGATGGGCCCATATATGGTGCTCTAGTGTATAATGGGAACCATATATGATGCTCCAGCGTATGATGGGCTCCATATATAATGCACCATATATGATGAGCCCCATATATGATGCTCAAGTGTATGATGGACCCATATAATGCTCCATATATGAAGGGCTCCATATATGATGCTCCAGTCTATAATAGGTCCCCTATATGATGCTCCATATGTGATGGACCCACATATGATGCTCCAGTGTTTGATTGTTCCCATATATAATGCTCCAAACATAAAAAAATGAAATACTCACCTCTCCTCACTGGCCGCTGCTCTGCTCCGGACTCGGCGTCGGTGTCTTCTGGCTCTCTGCACTGTGACTGTTCAGGCAGAGGACGTACAGACATGACGTTATCGCACCTTCTGACCTGAAACATCACAGTCAGGATACGCAGAAGACACTGCAGCCGTGGAGCGGGGAGAGGAAAGTATCGCAAATTCTGGGGCCTGAAGCAGGCCCCCATAGTTTGCTGATGTCACTGATGGCGAGTGGACCCCCCCCCTCGCCTGCTCAGGGCCCCGGAACTTGCCCAGGTGTGCCGGGTGCTGACGCCGGCCCTGCTTGCTTCCATTTAAAAATATTTTTAATGATTTTTTAAGGCAATGTTCAGATGACCTTTCATATTCATTTTTGCCATAAAGTTCACTAGGACCATCCCAAACAAACTCATAAGATTTAACTTTATGAAGGTCAAAGTGTTAGTTGCTTTGGTCTCAGGTGCGGAGATTAGAGATGAGTGAACCTTTTAGGCTATGGGTACACGTTGCGTTTTGTTAGCGTTTTTGCCACGTTTTTTTGTGGCGAAAACGCCGCAAAAACGTTTACACAACGCAACCCATTATATCCAATAGCATACCGCAATGCAATGCGAATGCTGCTTTTTTTTCCGCGGAGTAATCGCATCGTGGAAAAACATGCAGCATGCTCATTTTTTTGCAGAATCACGGCAATTCCAGACACATAGGAATGCATTGAACTGCTTACTTTCCGCATGTGGCTATGCCCACCATGCGCAAAGTATGCGGTTCATGTGCGAATGGTACCCAGGGTCTGGAAGAGAGGAGACTCTCCTCCAGGCCCTGGGTACTATATCCATGTTAAAATAATAATTAAGATAAAAAAAATCATGATATTCTCACCTTCCGTCGGCCCCCGCAGCCTTCCCGCTCCTCAGCGACGCTCCTGGCAACTCCCGCTCCCAGTGATGCCTTGCGGCAATGACCTGTGATGATGTATCGGTCTCGCGTGATGCTACATCATCTGGGGTCATTGTCGCAAGGCATCACTGGGAAAGGGATTGGCAGGGAGCGTCGCTGAGAGGTAGGAAGGCTGTAGGGGCCGACGGAAGGTGAGAATATAACGATTTTTTATTGTTTTATTATTTTTAACTTTATATCTTTTACTACAGATGCAGCATAGGCAGCATCTATAGTAAAAAGTTGGTCACGCTTGTCAAACACTATGTTTGACTAGTGTGACCAACCTGTCAATCAGTTTTCCAAGCGATGTTACAGATCGTTTGGAAAACGCTAGCATTCTGCAAGCTAATTACTCTTGCAAAACGCTAGTGTTTGGCGGGAATACACATACCAATTCAGAATGAGTATTTCCCTTGGCA
This sequence comes from Oophaga pumilio, assembly GCA_009801035.1. Taxonomy (NCBI): domain Eukaryota; kingdom Metazoa; phylum Chordata; class Amphibia; order Anura; family Dendrobatidae; genus Oophaga; species Oophaga pumilio. The sequence goes on along the minus strand of VIAB01053763.1, from coordinate 2,205 downwards.
GGGAGTGCCGGGATTGCCGCGGAAATTTCTGAACGTGTGCACATAGCCTTAAGGTTCAGTTCAGCTCAGATTGGCAAACTTCCAAACTTATCTGAAACTCATTGAATTCAATAGGAGGCAAAACTAAACACATCAACAACACATTCAGTGGGGTCCAAAAGTTGCCAAAACAGCTCAAGTTAGGGGCAGACACCGGGAAAAGTGGTATAAATTTATCCAGAGTACAAATAGTAAGTGCACAGCATGGGTGCATGGGACAGGGCCTGAACCAACATTTCTAGCTTAAACATTGATCAGTAATTGGTGAATGAGAGACAGGTGTAGGCCTGGTGTTGTAATAGCCCTGCCGAATTCAGGCAACACACTTGAAGGAGACCCATATAGTGGAGACTAGAGTTGAGTGAAACAGGTCGGTCAATTTCAAAAAAGATCGACTTTCGCCAAAGTCAGGTTTCGCCAAGCGAAACCCGACCATAGCGTGAGGTCGGTCACGTGTTCGGCGACCATACCGCCAAAGTCGGTTTTCCCATAATGCTTCCAGGGCATTTTCTCAGGCAATAAGCAAGGATGCAGACTGTGGGCAACGCAATGACATGGGCAGCGGCCAGCACCATCTTAGAGAAGGGCATTGAAATGATTGGCTTGCTTTGTGTGGCGTCACACTGCCTATAAAAGCCCTCACCGCCGACCGCCATTTTACTTCTGCCATTCATAGTGTAGGGAGAGGTTGCTGACGCTGGTTCTTTGCAGGGAGCACGTTAGGCAGGCAAAAAACATTAATTCTGTGCTTGTGCTCATAGCGATTAGCTGTACAATTAGTGTGCAGTGACAGTGGAGGAATTTCTGGTGTGCAGCAGTGCTTGTTCTTAGGCTGCCTGCCATTGACAGGGGAGGAATTGCTTGTGTGGAGCAGCAGAGCTGATTATTAGACTGCCTGCCAGTGAGAGGGGAGGAATTTTTTGTGTGGAGCAGCAGAGCTGATTATTAGGCTGCCTGCTATCTATTGCTGTGTGTACCCTGATGTGCAGACTGCTTTTTAACACAGCACCTACACAGCACTAATAGTTGATTTTTTTTCTGCACAGTTACAGAGCGTTCATTTTTACCCACACCGTATAGAGCTGTACACTCCTCACACTACCGTGGACCGGCTGGTATGATGGACAAATACATGCTGACTATCTGTGTGTGACTCCGGAAATATATACGCAGATTTCAATTTTCCCCAACACTGTATACAGCTGTATGCTACTGATAGAGTACACTTTTTCAGATTTTCATATTCTGGTGTTATCCAGACTGGGCCTGTGACCGTGTGTCGTACTCCTGAAATATATACGGAGATTTACAATTCCGCCAACACTGTATACAGCTGTACGCTACTGATAGAGTACACTTTTCTGATTTTCATATTCTGGTGTTATCCAGACTGGGCCTGTGACCGTGTATGTTACTCCTGAAATATATACGGAGATTTACAATTCCCCCAACATTGTATACAGCTGTACGCTACTGATAGAGTACACTTTTTCTGATTTTCATATTCTGGTGTTATCCAGACTGGGCCTGTGAACATGCGTCGTACTCCTGAAATATATACGGAGATTTAAAATTAACCCAGCACTGTATACAGCTGTACGCTACTGATACAGTACACTTTTTATGCTTTTCATTTTCTGGTGTTATCCATACTGAGGCTCTGACCGTGTGTCTTACTCATCAAATATATACGGCGATTTAAGATTAACCCAGGACTGTATACGGCTGTACACTTCTGATACTGTACATTTTTTGGGTTTTTATATTCTAGTGTAATCCATGCTGAGCCTTTGAGAGTCTGTGTCTGTTACTCCTCAAATATATACGGAGATTAAAATTTTTCACCTTCACCGTATTAGGCTGTACGCTTCTGATACTATATCATATATCTGCTGTTATTTTGGGTACATTTCCACATACATGAGGAAGTATGGTGGAAGAGGCCGCGGACGTGGTCGTGGGGGGCCACCTGCTACTGATGGTGGTGGTGGTGCATCTGCGGGTAGTGCCAAAAGCACAATAGCACCTAAGGCAGGAGGTATTGAGCCTGCGTCATCATCTGGCTCCAGAAGGCCTGGAAGGCTCCTTTTTCTGGGATTATGTAAACCGCTTTTAAAGCTGAAGCAGCAGGAACAGGTTTTGTCTTACATTGCCGAAACAGCCTCC
>VIAB01053758.1:0-13219 GCA_009801035.1 Oophaga pumilio | reverse complement strand
GTGGGCCAGTAAAGTGACAAATGTAAAAAAAAATGTTGGTCATCATCAGCACATGACAAAACCTATAAGTGTGACCACACATGTATAAAAGTAACAATTTTATTGGATAAAGACATAAAATATACATACAAGATAAAAAGTGGTTAGTAACATTACAGAGAAAAAGGAAGTCTAACGAAACACCTTAGGCTAATTTCACATTTGTTTTGTTTCGCGCTGCGCATCGTGTGCAAGTGGAAACGTATGTAAAAACGCATGCAAACGCAAGACCATGCGCCCCCATGTTAAACATAGGGGCACATGAACGCTTACGCAGATACGCTGCGCACAAAAACACTAATGTGAAACCAGCTGTCTAGACATGTTTATGCTTAAAACGCATGCGTATGCAAACGCAGGCGTGCGAAAGTCCATGCGCACGCCTGCGTTCCCATAGACTGTAATGCTTTGTTTTGACGCATTCCGAGTGCAAGCGAAAGCATGTGTTTCTTTGATGCCTTTCGACTGACCCAAAAATGCAAAATATTGCGTCGGGCATGACTAGACGCTTGCTTTGAAAAAAATGCATGCGCACGAAAACGCAAACAAACATATTAAACATAGGGACGCATGAACGCATGCGCAAATGCGCTGCGCACAAAAGCGCTAATGTGAAACCAGCCTTACATGACATTTTTGCTTGAATTTTATCTACTATACACTTTGTAGTAATTTACTTTAATTAGTTTCCTATAGAAAAATGATCGTGAAAAAACAATTACTGTAACACTGTCCTATTGTTTTTGGATGTAAGGTGCTTCACCATATATTTTATGTCTTTATGCAATAAAATTATTACTTTTATACATTTGTGGTCCCCCCCTTTTAAGTTTTGTGAAAAGGGATAAATGAAGAAAATTCTTATGCCCGAGTATGCGGTAGAAAAACCTATCTGCCTTAGGGACAGTTATCTTCAGCTTTAACATTGCAAGAATTTGCTAACGAGGATGTACAGAAACTGAACTGTCAGCTACTAGTTAATTAATATATCTACACACAGGAAATGCTGCACAGTGTCCAGTGATTTTGGATTTATTTAATCTATAATATAATCTATAACACAAGTTGAATGGCTTTTGGGGTGTTATGTACAGTATTAAGAGTTAACTTTTGGTATCGCAATATCTTTCTTGTGTGTTAGTGTAAGAATTGTTACATCTGTATGTACCTATATAGTACGTAATAAGAATTTGATGATTATGTGTAAATTTGGGCAGCGTTCCAGAAAATCCATTTTTCTAATGACCTCTAAAATTACATTAAACCAAGAAAAAGCGGAAATGCAAAAACAATATGAAAATCCATCAGCCGGTTTTACAAGATCAGCTATTTTACAGACTTCACGTAAACTGTCACACAATCTGCCTTGGTATTAACCTCATCTAAGTAGAACAAACATCGGTTTGTTCTAATCATAATTTACAGCTTCATTTGCATTAACCGGCATTCAGTTGGCGATTGAGTTTTGTTGCACATTGATCTTGGCAGAGTGATCATTTACAAGTTCATGGGGAGACTCTAAATGTACAAAAACAAATCCTGAAAGTGGTTTATGGCTTCTAAAGTATAATGACAGCTCTTCAGTTAGATGTGAGAGAGTGTGAGAGAGGGGTCATTGCAATATAAACGGATCCTGCCTGAGACTTCTAACTCTGAACTTCAAGAGCTTATGGTAAAGCTGCCCTCTTCTACGCTGCGTAAAATAGTTTACAGTAATGTCAACCTTTTTCATCTTTACAGTCAAAGATTTGCTTCCAGTATTCAAAAGCCAAAAGGGAGACTTCAAGATCTCAGAGAAACCAAAATATTGATATAAAACAGGGCCTCAATAATTCATATAACTAACAAAAAAATTGACCCCTAAAATATAGCCTATAATAATTATTTTTAAAAGAATTGGCAAAACGCTCTCAAAAAAAGAACACACTCTAAAAATAAAAAATTATAGAGGTGTGAATGATATTCAATAGATCGAGTATACCGGGTTCATATAATGTTTTAGCACCATACAGGGGGTCTAACAAATCCATAATATTCACTAAAGAGTTTTACCCTTCCTTGCTGTGGAGGTTGGCACCCTAATAATTGTGTTATGGTGCCCCTGCTCAATCTCAGTATCCCTAAAAACTTTGGTTCACACCTAAACTATAATTAATATGCAGAACATGTAGTGAAAAAAATATACCGTATTTTTCGGACTATAAGATGCACCGGACCATAAGACGCACCCCAAATTTTCAGAAGGAAAATGGGAAAAAAATTAATGCGTTAAATGGGGGTGTGTCATACAGTCCTGAATTAAGCTTACCTGGGGGGATCGGCAGTGCTTGTGGCAGCAGGAGTCGGGCGATTCTTCCGGTAGTCCAACGCTGCAGGGCGATGATCTTGCTCCCATCCCAGTTTGGTGCGGCAAGTTTGGCGGTGCTCGGTAGTGTGGGAGGCTCCGGTGACATTTTGTGAAAGCCTGGAGCCCCCATACTTCTATTGCCTCGATGCTGTGGCCTCTGGGAAAATGGCCACCGGAGGCGGCGCATGCGCAGATTAAGATCTCTGCAACGAGATCTGGTCCCGAGATCTCGGCAGATGAGATCTCGGAGCCGAGATCTCAATCTGTGCATGTGCCGCCTTCAGTGGCCATTTTCCCAGAGGCCAGAGCATCGAGGCAATAGAAGTGCGAGGGCTCCAGGCTTTCACAAAATGTCAACAGAGCCCCCCGCACCACCGAGCACCGCTGAACCTGCCGCACCAGTAGCACCAGGCTGGGATGGGAGCTAGATCTTCGCCCTGCAGCGTTGGGCCACCGAAAGAATCACCCCACTACTGCTGCTACCATGCTAACTGTAATTTTGGGGGAAAAAATTGCATCTTATAGTCCGAAAAATATGGTACAAAGTCCAGGGGCATATCAAATAGAGACATATATATGTGTCTGGATAGTACCCAACTTGGGAAAAAGATCAGTGGTCAGATAATACACTCTACCATATGTCCAATACAGATATTAAATTCCCCAAATATTCAGGAATAAGCACAAGAGATACGATATCCATTACCATGAGACACACCTAGGATTTTGGTATACAGTAGATAAACATAGTACTTATCTCAAATTGCTTCTAAGCTCTGTTCCTTAAAGACCTGGTATTATCAGGGTTCATTAGGGGACCAGGGGAAGACTGTCAATGCATGGCCACAAAGATCACTGAGAGAAAATAGCAATAAGGCTGTTTTCTCAACGTTGTTAAAAAGGGACAGGTTTAGCAAGAAGACAAAAAGTGACCCAATTAATAACGCCTAGAATACGTAGTGTATACATATATATTAAAATTGAGTAATTTTTTGGCTTATTTCCTTAAAAATATGCTAGTTAATCATTTCTGGATGATACAGAGCAGAAGACTTGAATCTCTGCAGTTCTTTACGTCCTGGCTGAGACAGATGGCTAAATAGAGATAGACAGTGATTCTGCTAAAATAACGTATCTCACCCAAATCAAGAATGACAAGCAGTCTATGTGTCTCTAGAGGAAAGTTGCTAGCTAACAAAATATCCAGTGTGCACAGCCACATCTACATGGATTCATGGGGTTAAGGGAGGCAAAAATTTAACATGAGCCTGCAGGCTAGTAGAAAGAGTGACTGAACGGGGCTGCAGCTCTACTGTATCTGTAACCTGGCAGATAATTATTATAACTCCCTGTTAGTGAGTTAGGATGAAGGAAAGATCTGTAGCAGAAATGTAATGGAAATGCTTCCAAAAATAGTACAAATGAGGATCTAACAGTATTTTTCACAGACAGTTTGCGATGGGTCAAAATAGAAATGCACTGTAGACCAATAGCGTAGCTACCAGGGATGAGGGGCAAGAAGGTGTATTCACCCACCCGCTGGGCCCTGTGCTCAGAGGGGCTGACCTAGAACTAAGCTACCCTTAATATCAGCGTGCTCAGCGGACCGATATAGTTAAGACCTGTAGTAGAGCAGGGAGTCACAGTCTCCCTGCACTACCGCTCTCTGTTATGTAGACCGCAGGTAACTTTAAGCCTGCGATCTACTGAATGGCAGAATGATGCAGTACCTGGAGTGACAATGCATGCACCGGACATTGGAGTGCCGGCGCAGTGACATCATGCGTGCATCAGTGCTTTGCAGGTGGTCTCCTCAGGATCATGGATTACTTGAGCATATGATGTGTTTTATTTTACCAAACTTGTGATGTGACGTAGGGCACCATAAACAATGGGGAAGAGGGGTACCTCATGCATTGTAGGGGCTATTGTGGGGGGCCCTCAAAATATGAGGTTCATTATACTGTTTGGGTGGCATTTATATAGTGCTGAAGCTAATGTGAGGGCCATCATATTTTTCGTGTACTACTGTAGGGGCAATTATAGCGTGTGGCAGCTAATGTGGGGCCAATAAATAGAATGGCAGCTTATTGGTGGCCCTTTATATAGTATGGCAGCTAACATGCGGACCATTATACTATTCAGGTACTACTGTGTGGGCCGTTATAAAATCAAGAGAACAACGAGTCACAGGTGAAAAGTATGGTAAAAAATATATATATAAGTTTATTTCAACAATAATAATAATAATAACATGAGACAAAGAGTAAGAGCACTAATCAAATATGGTGTGGAAGAAAAGGAGCATAATGCTATAAAATGTAAACATATCAAAAGGCTAATGAAAACCAAAGATAAACCCCCTCATCTAGGTAACAACGGAGTAAGAGAAAAAGCTTCACAGTAGCTAAATAACTATAGGTGGGTTTGATGGAAATCATATAGCCAGAAAAACTGGTAGTGAGAAGGCCCATGTCGCAATCATAGTGCACTCATGGTGCCAGGGGAGACAGAGTTCTCCACACACAAAGGTAACACACTTACCAGGGGAGGATTGCAAAAGGTAAAGCCGTTATATAGTGTGTCAGCTAATGTAGGGGCCATTATATAGTGTAGCAGCTAATATGGGGGCCATTATACTCTTCTGGCACTACTGTGGGAGACATTATATAGAGTGGCAGCTAATATGGTGGCCATTATATAGTTTGGGGTCTACTGTGTGGGCCAGTATGCAGCGTGACAGCTAATGTGGGAGCCATTATACAGTTTGGGGGCTACTGTTGTGACCATTGTACAGTATGAGTATTACTGTGGGGTTCATTATATTGTGTTTTGAGGGAGCAGTGTGGACATCACACTGTGTATATCAGAGCTGTAGGCCTTATACTCTGTATATGGGAGGTATGAATTCATTTTACAGTGTGAGGACTACTGTGGACCTGTCATACTGTTTATAGGGAAGCTGTAGGCCCCACCATACTGTGTATAGGGGAGCTGTGGGACCAGCATACTGTGTATAGGAGAAATATGGGCCCAACACACTGTGTATAAGTATAAGAGAACTATGGGCACACCATACTATGTATAAGGCAGCTGTGGGCCCACCATACTGCGTATAAGAAAGATGTGGGGCATCATACTGTGTATATGGGAGCTGTGTTGGCATCATAATCTGTATAAGGGAGCAGTGAGACCATCATACTGTGCATAAGGGAGCTGTGGGGGGCATTATACTGTGGTATACGGGATATGAGGTCACTCAGGACATTATTAAATGTAACGTGGACACTTTAGAAGCATTATTATTATAGGGGCACTCAGGGTATTGTAACCATCAAAGGGGCACACAAGGGCTATGATTACATTGTACTTTGCAACTTTGTAGCAACTATTTTCTAGGGCACTTACACAGGATATTAATATTTTCTAGGGGGCAATTTTACTATCTAGAGGGCACAAATGATGCATTTTACTTTGTAAGGGGCACAGTGGTAGCATTAGGAGGAGCAATGTTGATGTACCACACAGCAGAGGCAGTAATAGGGTGAAATATAAAAGGATGAGGAGGAGTTTGTGCAGGTTGGGGATAGTTGAGGATAAGGCTGTTAATGTGAGAAGTCAAATGTGTCTTTGCTGTAATCTCTGCAGACGAGTCGTGGCTGGAGAAGTTGTCATGTCGGTCTGGGCCAGATGTAAAAGACAGAAAAAGTGAACGACTTCATCAGAAAGAATGTCAGCTGTAAGTCATCTAATATATAAATGTGCTTTAATCACTTGTATGGTTTGCATCACTGATATCTATCACCATAAGGTCACTGTAGGGCGGTAATATCAGTTCTGGCCTTTTTATAGACATGTATTTTCAGCTTGGTCATCTGCTGAGGTTCCCCTATACTCACAACTAGAATGCGCCACCATAGTTGTAACAAGGGCCTACTCAGAAGTTTCACACCCTCTGAGGTGAACCCATAGCTACATCTCTGCTGTAGACTTTCTTATTTCCTCTATGTCAATTGATTCGATATGGACAGGTACAGGAACTCACCCCTGAACTCAGTTTATTTGATATTTGTGAGCATAAATCATGCAAGGCATTGTGGTTATTTCCAGACAAACCTAAATTCTCAGAATTGGCTAGGTTATTCATTAAACACTGAATTAGCTAACACTTATTAACAGGAGAAGTTAATGTCTTAGGAGGGCTTAAAAAGGTGTTTTATTGCAAAAATAATATGCATCACTAATGTACAGTCACATTAATAGCTTAAATATTTCTTTATTGGACTAAACTTTCCAGCGCTACCAAAGAAATGAGCTGGAACACTTTCCAGCACTAGTATGGTATAATAGGTGTAATGTATTAAAATATTCAATTAAATAGCAAGAATGCTAAAAAATAACATATGAAATGACCATTCAGGTCCAGATTCATCAAATAGTTTTCACCAGAAGTTTGGTGTAAATCTGTTGAAACATTTCAACTCATAATCACAACTCACACACTCCTTAATGAATCCGGCACATTTTACCACAACTCAGTTCATCAAGAATGGCATGCAAAAAAGATCAGTCTTAATGAATTAGTGCCTTAAACATTTTGTCAAAAAGTCAATAAAAGCCATTTAGTGACATGGCTTCCTTTATAATACATGATTTGTGGCCTTAATAATTGTTAAATGAAGTACTCCCTCTTGCCCAACAAAAGAAACATATATTGACCTCACACACACGATCACTTTTTCCAGCAATGTCAGCTCTGGGGCTCTGTGGCATAATAATGTCACACGAGATCTGGGAGACTTGGTGTTGACAGCGCTGGAACCGTCCGGTACAGGAGTAAACAACCCCTTTAAATCAAGGAATTTGTCCCTATAGCGCCACCCTTAGATAACTTTCTGAGAAAAATCATAGTTAGGTAGAGGCTGTCACTGTGCCCTTCTTGGTTTAATTTTGTAACGTTGTTTGCACTATTTTACTGTATGGGATATATTTAACAGTAGATCTTAGGGGTTAATTTTAGCATGATAGTTAAACTTTTTTCTAATAAAGATGTGAACATTTTTAAAAGGGAGTTGTCCAACAACTCTCTTTTTCACCTCATTTGACATTGGATGTTGAGAGCGGGTGGAAATGAAGCAAAAATGTAATGCCTTTAATGCCCAGCTGGTCGTGTTTAATTCATAAAATGCCCTATGAATTAGTGAATACCAGCTGGGCATTGGATTATTGCGTACGACTTAAATACTTTGCTGGATAACTTTTTTTCTCTATTATGTTTGTAGTCCCGGGTGTAGCTCCTGTGATATTGGTTGCTGTAATTGCAGGCATTATAATCTCATTATAAGACATATAAAAGGATATTTTACTTGTGTATATATGCTGCTATATTTTTGGAAAATATACTATACAGGTCGTAATCATCAGGGTTGATGTAAAGGGATTGGTCAGCTAGGCAATTGCCAAAGGCCTCCAAACTCTTAGGGGCCACAGGCGTCTAGAGCATGAGCTACACTGATAATAGCATTATCACTGTAGCTTCCGATATGAAGACTGCTTTAGGACTTTTGGTGACATCACAATAATGTAATGGCAACTTCACACTAGACCTCAATCAGCTTGGATTGTGTGCCTCTCCACTCTTCCTCCAGACTCTGGGACCTTGATTTCCAAGGTCTAGTGTGAAGTTTCCGCAATCAATTATGGTTTGGGGAGCCATGTCATCTACTGGTGTAGGTCCACTGTATTTCATCAAGACCAAAGTCAGCACAGCCGTCTACCAAGAAATTTTAGAGCACTTCATGCTTCCCTCTCCCGACAAGCTTTTTTGAGATGGAAATTTCATTCTCCAGGAGGACTTGGCACCTGTCCACACGGCCAAAAGTACCAATACCAGGTTTAAAAACAACAGTATCTCTGTGCTTGATTGGCCAGCAAACTCGCCTGACCTTAACCCCATAGAGAATCTATGGGGTATTGCCAAGAGGAAGATGAAAGACACCAGACCCAATAATGCAGACGAGCTGAAGGCTGCTAGCAAAGCAACCTGGGCTTCCATAACACCTCAGCAGTGCCACAGGCTGATCACCTCCATGCCATGTCACATTGATGCAGGAATCGATGCAAAAGGAGCCAAGATCAAGAATTGAGTGCATTTGCTAAACATACATTTCAGTAGACCAACATTTCGTATTTTAAAATCATTTTTCAAGCTTGTGTTATAAAGTATTCTAATTTACTGAGATAATGAGTTTTGGGTTTTTATTGGCTGTAAGCCATAATCATCAACATTACCAGAAATAAACACTTGAAATAGATCCCTGTGTTTGTAATGACTTTATATAATATATGAGATTCACTTTTTGTATTGAAGATCTGAAATAAATTAACTTTTTGATGATATTCTAATTTTTTGAGATGCACCTGTACATATGCAACAAAAACATACTTTGCTCTTCTACATTTCCTGTATTGTTAGACTGTACGGATGTACAGTCTGCTTTCAGTCACCCTGTTACCTGTATGATCATGATGATGTTACGGAGCATATGGCACGTGCATACAGATGAAGAAGAGCAAAGTTTGCTTTTCTCCTCATATTACTTGTATGATGGGACTATTTGGTTGCAGGAGACTTTAATTTGTTTTAAAATCAGACTATTTAACTATATGACAACCCCTTTCAGCTTTACCTAAAGTCAAGGCAGAGCTGAGTCTGGTATTTACCATCATGGTACATGTATGATGAGACTATGAATGTAGCACAGCAGAGTTTGGGGTTTATATATTATGTGTGAATGTATGTACTGTGTGTATATATGCCATATTTTTTGGAATATAAGACGCACCTGAAATTTTGAGGAGAAAAATGGGAAAAAAATGTTTTTTTAATAAAATGGTGGTGCTTCTTATAATCCATGTGTCTTATTGCTTACCGGGGTGGAGGCTGCAGTGAAGAGGGGTCCCAGGGTCGCTGCTGGATTAGGCAAGAATGGGGTGATGCTGCAGGCCGCAGGCTGGGAGGAGGGGGTGTCCGATGTGCAGTGCGCTGCTGTACTGTGTCCGGTGCTGCCCCTGCTGCGCTGTGTCCGGTGCTGCCGCTGCTTGGCTGTGTCCAGGGCTCTGCCGACATTTTGTGAAAGGCCAGAGCCCCCCGCAGTTCCGTGGTTTCCTGTGCAGTGGATTCCAGAAAAATGGCCGCCAGGGAGCGGCGCATGCGCAGATGGAGATCTCGGTACCAAGATCTCGGGAGATGAGATCTCAGCACTGAAATCAATTAGTAACACTTCAATAATGACCAATTAAGTATGGATATACAATGGTATTACTGTTCATACCAGTATGGTTCAATAGAGAGTCATGCATTTTGTAACAAGTTATATTCAAAAAATAGATAATATTGTTCTTGATATGTGGAGTACAGATAAACAGAGACTGGACTATTCTGGATGTAATTCCATACCTTCACTACTGTAACAACAGTGAGAGTTTGTGAAAGGTAAAGTGTTGATTGGGTTGGCAAGTTTGTATGTCAATATCAAAAGTATTTAATCTAGCTGCCATGTAGCCTAGGAAAGCAGCTTCTGAATAGAGCGTGTTCTGTGTTTTATGCTAAAGGGATTCCAAGCTCCAGTTTTAAATTAAGAACAAAAAAGGCAAAAGAATAGTACATCAGTTGTGGTTTTGGCAACAGGCATGAAAAGATAACCTCAAAGGAAAACTTCTACCATTTTTAGAAGACCGAGCATACACCACAATTGGCATAGAAAAACTGCCTGAACAAACAAAACTGCTGTATAAAGAGACTGAAATTACACAGAAAGGTGACTTTACAAAACAGAGATTGCACAAGTTCCAGGCTCATTCAGCCTTTATATGTAAGAATGGCTATTTTTTCGTTATTGTCCCACCAAGTTCAGTTTTATTTTCACACCACCTCATTTTTGGGATATAAGCTGCGGCCACCGCCATTATGGACTTATCTACAGCATTCTATAATGCTGTAGATAAGCCCCTGATGTAACCTGAAAGATAAGAAAAACAAGTTATATTATACTCACCCAGGGGGCGGTCCGGTCCGATGGGCGTCACAGGTCCGGGTCTGGTGCCTCCCATCTTCATGCGATGACGTCTTCTTCCTTGCTTCTGTCGCGGCTCCGGTGCAGGCGTACTGATCTGCCCTGCTGAGGACAGAGTAAAGTACTGCAGTGCACACGCGTCGGGCATCTCTGACCTTTCCCAGCGCCTGCGCACTGCAGTACTTTACTCTGCCCTCAACAGGGCAGAGAATTACGCCTGCACCGGAGCCACGACAGAAGCAAGGAAGAGGACGTCATTGCATGAAGATGGTAGACGCCGGACCCAGACCTGCGATGCCCATCGGACCCAGGCTGCATGGGACAGCCCCTGGGTGAGTATAATCTAACTTGTTTTTCTTATCTTTCAGGTTACATTGGGGGCATATCTACAGCATTCCAGAATGCTGTAGATAAGCCCCTAATAGCAGTGGCCGCAGCTTATATCCCAAAAATGAGGTGACAGATTCCCTTTAAATAAGAAAAATTTAAGTAATTATAATTGCTTACTCAGAAGTCTGCAGAATCGGCTCAGAATCTCTTCCCCAAGAAAACACTTTGTCGTTTCTATCCTATGTCTCTACTAAGGCACGAGACAAGTCCTGTGAATTATTGTAATTTTTTAATTTGCATATTTGACATTTTATGCATTTTTGTACAAGGTATTGAACAGTTATGTCCAACAAGTTTCCCTTATCTCTTGTAAAACTAGTCCTCAGCAGTCAGAACATGCTGAAAGTTGTGGTTTTCATCTTCTTTTGTAAGTGACCATATACACGTGCAATAAGAATTTACCTTGAGAGACCTGGAATAATATTTAGAACACAAATAAGTGATTAGTACTCTTAGGCTACTTTCACACATCCATTTTTTGCCGTCAGGCATGATCCGTTTTTTTTTAAAAAACTGATCTGTTTTTTGGTTCCGCCGGATCCGTTTTTTTCTAATTGAGTTGCATTAGCGCCGGATTGCGCCGCATGTGCTTCCGTTTCATCAATTTTTTTCCGGATCCGTCCAAAATTTCGGCCGGACGCAACGTGTCTGTGAACGTTTTTTGTGTCCGGCGAAAAAAGCGGACAGCAGCGGATGCGGCGCTACCGGCTCATGGGTACAATGCAAGTCTATGGGCGAATCCAGCGACCAGATCAGTGTTTTGCCTGATCCGGCCACCGCATTCCGTTTTTCTGCTCTGAGCATGCTCAGACCATTTGCTTTTCTGGTCTCTCTCTCTCTTTCAAAAGATCAACACGGATCCGGCTAAAAACCTGATCCGTCACATGCGCTTTTCTCAAGCTGCACTGGATCCATCTTTTCCAATCTAGGATGGATTGTGCCGAATTGGAAAAAACGGATGTGTGAAAGTAGTCTTAGTGATGCAAAAAAAAGTCATAACCTAATGAGCGTACATTATATTCACACCTGGCAGATTTATTGTGGAAATTTCTAAATGAACAAGGCCTAAAAGATCTATTTAATAATGCATACATTTTGTATTGTGAAATTGATTGACAGATTCTCTTTCATCAGCCATCAAGTGCCTCTAACAGCCGCGGGTGAAGTGGTGCTCCACCCTCAGCTGTTAACCAGATAAATCCTGCTGTCAATCACTGAGAGCGGGATTTAACATGCATCGGCTGAAAGCTTGTCATTCATCCTGCCTATTGGTGCCCCTGTCACATGATGGCAGGGCACCGGTGGGTTGTCATGACAGCTGGGGGTCTGCTGATGACCCCCATGCCAGTCATTACAAGCATTCTGTGAGAGGAGATTATGATTTCTGCTATGCATAGCTATGTCTCTTGGATTAAGGGGGGGACAAAAACAAAATATTTTCAGTCCAAATAGACATGGAGATAACTTAAAAAGGGCCAATGTTTGCTCTCATTTTATTACCACTGCTGCCCTGAATATTTTGCTTTTCTTTTTTTTTAAATCAGCCATATGGTTTCAGAGATTATTATTATTTATTATTATAGCGCCATTTGTTCCATGGCACTTTACATGTGAGGACGGGTATACATAATAAAATGAGTACAGTAATCTTAAACAAACAAATGACAGACTGTTACAGGAGGAGAGAGGACCCTGCCCGTGAGGGCTCACAATCTACAAGGGATGGGTGAGGATACAGTAGGGGAGGGTAGAGCTGGTAGCGCAGCAGTTTGTTGGATCGGTAGTAACTGCAGGTTGTAGGCTTGTTAGAAGAGGTAGGTCTTCAGGTTCCTTTTGAAGGTTACTATGGAAGGCGAGAGTCTGATATGTTGGGGTAAAGAGTTCCACAGTAGGGGGGATTAGCGAGAAAAATCTTGTATGCGATTATGGAAAGAGGAGATAAGAAAGGGTAGGAAAGGAGATCTTGTGAGGATCGGAGGTTGCATGTAAGTAAGTACTGGAAGACTAGGTCACCAGGGGAAGAGTCCCGAGGAGAGAATTTGCATATTCCCAGTGCCTTCTGGGATAAGTGAAGAGTGTCCGTGAGCTCAAGGAACACTGGATTTTGGCCGTTGCGTCTGAAAGGAGGACATCAGTAAACCAGGGGAAGAGTCCCGAGGAGAGAATTTGCATATTCCCAGTGCTTTCTGGGATAAGTGAAGAGTCTCCGTGAGCTCAAGGAACACTGGATTTTGGCCGTTGCTGCTGAAAGGAGGACATCAGTAAACCGAGTTTTGGCATATATTTCACCGCTTGAGTATCTCTTGATCAATAAGAACATGGATAAGGCCAGGAGCCATTTGGTGAGCTGCATTTCTTGCTACATGTT
>VIAB01053757.1:2288-13720 GCA_009801035.1 Oophaga pumilio | reverse complement strand
GATAAGTATTACACTTACAAACTAGTACTTTTTGGCATAAGTTTCAAGAACAACTTTTATTTTCTACACCAGATTACATCCTATAAAGTGATTTTAACTATAGAACCTTTTTGGATGTGCAAAGTACATATCTACTTCTATATATATATATCTCAATTCCTTGCAGAAGTTTTTTTAAACTTTGTAACTTTGTAGAAAATCTTTACTTTTAATTTAATTACATTTTTGTTTTAATATATTTAATCCCAAGATTACAACCTCATCATTCTTTTCTGGTTGCTGACAGGTCGCACTATAGAGCAACTCATACTAATTAGTGTGGAGCTGACCAGTACTTAGAGTGAATGAGCTGTAGCAGGAAATGCTTAGTAATAAATATGGTGCATTTACACTTAACATTGACCTCTTGCCTTCGGAAACTGAATTTTCCTTGCAGGGAAAGGTGGAATGGGTCAAAAGGTGGTGGAGTCGACGTATAGGGAGCTGTGTGCAATACATTAAAATGACTTACTATGCCCAGGCTGTATTTATAGAGGAGGCATTAGCGCTCCGTTCTGCTGGCCCATAGCAATAGCAGAGTTATTACCTTACAGCAATGACTTGGAGGATTAAGAGGTATTTATGGCGAATGTTTAATGGACATGGGAACTTGATACCAGCTTCATATATTAAACTACGGAAAGAAAATAAAGACACAATGAACTTCAATTATGACCTAGTGAACATGGAATTTTACCATCTGGATTTCATTTTGTGTGTATTTTATAGCAATGCCCAAAAAAAAAAAATAAGCGTAAATTAATGAGGATGTGAAAGTGGAAACTTTCTTTGCGTTGGACGTGCAAAATGGGTAAGGTGCGAGGTGATTACTTCCCGAGTTAGACACTGTAATATTGTAATTAGCTCTGAACATGATTATTATTCTACTTCAAATCAAGTGATTAACTTCTCAGGAGAGTAACTGTATCCCTGGGCGCATCGTGGTCAGCAGACATCGTAGTGCTATACTGGTTGTTGCGGAAATAACGTCATTGTATCAGTTACCGCTATTTATCTGCCTGACTAATGAAGGCTTCAAGTTTATTCAGAAAGAACAACAAACTCGTGGGATCTGAAGCTGAGGAGCGCCGCCCGCTCACCACGAGACATCGAAAATGGCCGAGCAGCCAGCGTTACCGCCTTACCGTCCGTCATTACAGGGATTGCACTTCTTTCCTGCTCTCGTTTTCAGACATTCTCACTTTTTCCCTCGGATCAAGATATCTGAAGATGAGTGGTGCAAGATGGCTTGTTTAAAACAAAAATAGCATTACTTCTTCAGGCGTTAAATACATCTTATATAAATAAATGAGGGACAGGCAGATACAAAATATAACAAATATTTATATGCAAAGAAGCAGGATAAAAATATAGGAAGTTGCTCCAAACCAAGCAAGAGGAGAGTAAGACGTAAGTGCAAAAGAAGTATACATAGAAATGTCTACTATTAACCTCAGACAATTTTCATGCAATTTTTCCTTCTTCCAAGAGCCATGATTGTTTTAATTTTCTGTCTACCCAGCCATATAAAGGCTTAATTTTGTTTAGATTGAGTTGAAGTTTTCGTCTTGTCATTCTATGTGCTGGAAAACAGGAAACAAAATTCCAAATGTTGTGTGAAATGGTTTAAAAAAAATGCAATTCTGCCATTTTTTTTTTAGTTTTGTATGTAAAAATTACTATGAATCATGAATGTCCAGATCAGTACGATTACGACGATACCAAACTTGTATAGATTGCTTTCTTTTGCGTGGAGGAGCAAAAAAATGTTGCAGTTTTCCAAAATGTGTAAGATTTTTATTTTGCCGCGGATTGAACTGTGCGACTTGTTTGTGACAAGATAACTTTTATTGGGTTAGAGGTGATAAAAAGTGTTAGAAGCCACCATCCAAGATGTAGCTGCACACCTGCAAGAGGAGCATGCGCACAACTGGTGCTATCAAAGAAAGAAGATCAGACCAGGGAGGGGGCAGCAAAGCAGAGCAAAACATATCATTAATAAACTGGAGGACAGCGGATCAATAATATGCAGTAAAACAAATAAAGACAGTGGACGGGATACATGAGCGTGCAAGAGAGCTGACGTGCAAAAAGAAGTGGAATAAAGTAAGAGACAAAGTTGTGAAACAGCAGGTATGCCAACTGTGCAGGAATGGTGCAAAAAATACATAGTGTAAACATAGGCAAAAAAACGTACACCTGATTAAAGAGATGTGATAAAATATCCCTGTTTATGCTTACAGGGTATGCACCAAGATTAGAAGTTCCCCCTTATATACAGGATATGGAATTACACCGATTGTTGAGGGTTAGACTGTTATAAGACTACCACAGATCCCCAAAATAGGCTCTAAAGAGCCCCATCTGAATGGATCCATAGCCAAGCATTGGCACCTCCACTTCATTCATTCTCAATGGCTCCGCCAGAGATAACTGAGCGCTGCACTCGGCTGGTTTTTGGTGCTCCCATGAAGAATGAAGGAGCAGAGTTACACATGCTCCGCCGCCGCTGCCCTATTCAGACAGGGGTCTTCAGAGCCCCATTCTCGGGCTTGGTGGAGTCCCAGTGGTCTGCCCCCAGTGATCAGGAATAACTTTCAAACCTTGCACAACTTTTTTAATGCGTCTGTGTGAAAATTTACAGATAGAAATTGGAGTGCTTGAAATTCGCAAAAACGTAAGCGCAGACACATGTAAGTGAAATGATTTGTTTGAGATGAAAAAGCCTATTTTTGGGAACAGAGCTACTCTTGTGCATCAGCTGCTCAGCCCTATTCAAGTGAATAGGGGTCAACTCTTTACTAGAGCAGAGCAAATTTTTCAAAATTTGGTTCCGATTTTGATCGGCGGCGAATAGTGTTTTTGCAATATTCTCCAAACATCATTGGAGTCAATGGGAGTAGAAATTACTGAATTTGTTCAGAACCGATCATCAAACATACATTCGGCACTCAGAGTATCAATATGGCACCGAATATGGCAAATTCAGATTCGGCGACCGAATCCAAAACATATTGGCTCAATTCTACTCTTTACCAAATTTAAAAAATATATATATAAAAATGAATCTACAACCACAGTGTGGAATAAGGAATACATGTGAGTTTATCTGGGGTGAAAGTACACAGCAGGAAGTTCCCGTAGACCTCCTGTTCTCAAAAACGTACACAGCCATTTTGTCAAAATCTTCGGTTATATATGAAACATATTTCTACCAAATTGTGCTGTTATTGGTGTGATTTTCTGGAGATTCATTATTCCAGAAAGGGGACACCTGATTTTAAAATTTTGTCTATAGTGTTTTTATTTTGACTACTTGTAAGTTCAGCAGGTAAACAGCAGAATTCACAACAAATGTCTTCGATTCTGGATTTTGACTTAATTAAACTCAAAAAGAAAATACACATTTATTCTGCAACATAAATTAACATGCAGCAAACTTAAAATCTGCAAAACGCATCAAATTCTATGCAGATTCTGGAAGGATTTTTTTTCCACAGCATGAGGATAAGATGTGTAAAAATTTGAAACTGTAACTCAGCAGAATTTTCTCTTGTAAATTCAGACATCAAATGTGCAGCCTGTTAGCCTAATAATAACAATGGACCCCCTAATCAGATCACACTGAGTACACAGGTTCTGATCCTGTCTGGGGGCGTTTGCTATTTTTCCCCCTGTATGACACTGCTTTCTTATAATTGGGCAACAAGTCAGGAGGTGTTCACGTTTCCTATACAAAATCGTTTGAGCCATTATTGGGGTGCAGTCACACTATCTCAACAAATAATTGTTAATTGAGTTACAAATGACTGATAGGTCTGGGCCTGGGGTTGTGAAACAGCTGGTTAAAAGAGGGGAAAGGTTTATCCAACATGAGTGGAAAAAAGCGAGGTCGTGGTGGAAGGGGGAATAGGCTTGGTGTTCGATATGTATATGGGTTAGGTGGTAATGTTACTGAAAGCTCTACTGAACAAAAGCCGTCTCGTTCTAGCCAAAGACAACTGCCAACATCTGTTACTGGTTGGGCTACTCAACTCCCATTCTTTAGCACCCACACAGCAGTACACCTTGCAGATGAGGGACAGAAAGAGCATGTGCTCCAGTGGATGGCAAGCGCTGCATCAAGTGGCCCCTCCTTCTCTTCCTCAACCTTAACATCACACACTTTACAATCCTCAGAGGTGACACCTCAATTACCCTGGTTTCCCCTCGCGTCACAACTCTCTACCCGGCCAAATGACTGCGGTGAACCACAGATGGGCAAGTCTGAACAGCTGTTCACACATTCTATTCCATGGGCATCAGAGGTCTGCTCCAAAGATTCACAAATTCCAGAGGAGGAAAGCATCTGCACTGATGGCCAAAATTTTTTCCTGTTGGATCCAACGCCAGACGAAGTATGTTCGGAACAGAATTCAGACTTTTGTCAGCAGATGTTAACCCCGAGTGGTAGAGGTGATCCTGATGAGACTCAAAGACCTGAGGCACATGCGGACTGCACTATGTCAGGGCAGGAAGAGGAAGAGGGTGACTCTCAGGGTTGGGAGTGAAAGAACAGAGAGGATGATGATGAGGTTGTAGATCCCACTTGGTGTGAAGCTAGAGGCACACAGCTGAGTAACTCGGCAGAGGAGGTGAAGGAGGACAAAAGATAAGGTTTTGTCTTGAGGAAGAGGTCCTGCATGACCTCGAAATGTGTTGACTATTAACTTGTTTTGAAATAAAGCTTTGAAGAAAATCGTCTGCAATCCGTCTTTATCAGCAGCGCAGATTTGGACCCATATACCCGATTACACCATTATCCTTGGTCTTTGGACCCGTGTCCTGCAGCAGCTGATTCATGCTTTTTACATGTTAACAAGGTGAGCGTACCTCTCCCCTGTGCACCCTATGTTTTTAACCAGTTAAGACCCTATTTGTGCTTTTTTTGCTCTCCAGATTTTAGACTTGGATACAAGTTGGGTCTCCTTCATGTGTGTTGCCTAAGGCAGTAGGGCTCCCAGACCAACAAGCCTGCACTTACTTTCAGTCAACTACCCATGTTACTATCCTTAAAATGTTTCTAACAACAGTAGTCTACGAAGCTGATATTTGTGCCACCTTAATGTGGCTGAGCATAAAAGCAGTTTCAGCTGTAGCATGAGGTATCAAGGCTCCCAGCACAGCAGGCCTACACTGATCCCTCACCCATCTCTTCTTAATTGAAACTTATATTCAAAGTTGTAAATGTTGGTCCAGACCCCGATACCTCATGCATGACATGTTGCTGAATGCTGCTGTGCCATTATCAAATTTCTACTGTAGATCAATTCATGCCACTTTTCCTGTTGTCTGCCCCTAATTTTGGGAAATGTTTGGCCTTCTAGTCGGGAGTCATTCATGTATGTTGCCTTAAATTGGCAGACCTCTCAGCACCCCAGGCCTACACCTGTCACTCATCCACCTGTTAATGATCAATGTTTCAGCTAGAAATGCTGATCCAAGCCCTGTCACAACGATCGGGAGGGAGATGTCACTCCTGCGCTGCTGCTGCTGAATCCACCATTGAGGTTTCTGTCCTGATGAAGTGGTCCTGCGCGGCCTCGATATGCGTTGACCCTGTAAACCTGTTTTATGAATACATTTTATCAGTTGGGAAACATTGTGGATTCCTCAGCAGAAGCACAGGAGTGACATCTCCTTCCCGATTGTTTTGCATTGTTTGGTCCGTCTAGTGACCGATGTCCTTGCAGCAGATGATATCTATGCCATGCCAGTAACATGTTGCTTTGTAGCAAGTTTATAAGGTGAGTGGATCACTTTCCTTGCCACCATTTTGTTACCAGTTAAGACACTATTGCGGTTTCCCTATTTTTCCCCAGTTTTGTTGTTTGCAAGCCCTGTCCCAGGCATCCATGTTGCACAATTATACTATTTGTTCTCTGGGTCAATCAATGGCACTTTTCCTGGTGTCTGCCCTTAATTTTAGCTGTTTTGGCAGCTTTTTGGCCCCCCTTAAGGTCTTGTCTATGATTTTGGTTTAGCCTCCCATCTAATTCAATGGGATTCAGGTATGTTTGACGAACCGAACCGAATCTTGAAAGGTTCGCTCATCTCTACAGAGGAGTCCTACTGCTGGATCTTATCACTTCCTACATTCTCAGCTCCAAGTATTCAGTGCATGCGACGTGCCTGACCTGTATGATATGGAAATATAGGTGGGCTGTTATGTTTTGGTAGCTGAGGAGGAAAGAGCAAAAAACCGCACAGGCAGCCTAACACCAGAGAGGTTGGAAACTAATAGGTTGCAGACCCCTAAACTAACCGCACAACTAGAAGCAGCCGTGGAGCGTACCTACGGTGGTCCTAGACACCTCGGCACAGCCGGAGAGATAGCTATCCCTGAAGATGGAAAGAGGAAAGCTAACTGCCCCGGCGTAGACCCCAAAAGAGTAGGAAGTCCCCAAACATATAATGGCGGTTAGACAAGATGAAAATACGAACACAGACAGAAAATAGATTGAGCAAAAGCTGGGGCCCAAAACTGTCTAGATAGGACAGCACAGGAGAGAATACTGTCTGCAACCCAGAAAAACCCTAGGAAAAACCAACACTTCTGAATCCAAAAAACACGGAGACCACACAGTCTTGACCACCTATATCAGATCTCTGGTGTAGACATGTAGCTACCCAGCAGTAAGATATCACAAGAACTGAGCAAATGAACAAATACAAAAAACGAACGGAGACAAGCCAAAGCCCCCCATAGGGGACCCGGCTGTAGACAAAAAGCAATGCAGCAAAAAGCAAGGAATTCAAACCACAGCAAAAAAAACTGAAAGAGACTTATCTGAAAGCAAGCAGGAGACAGCAGGAAAGCAAGCTGAATTCCAACCTAAACCAGGAAGAACAATTGATCACCAGCGAGGATCATGGGAGGTCAGCTCACTTATATCAGGCCAGTCAGTACCACCTGACAACCACTCGTTATCATCAGGTGTAGGACTCTTGGTATTCAACATAGGTTCAATACCCTCAGCAACCACCAGAGGGAGCTTCAGCTCCGAAGTCATCTCCAAAACTTTCACAACAGTGGACTATCTACAAATGTATGTATACTTAGGATAGATCATCAATATCTCTGATCGGTGGACGTACGATGCCTGGCAACCCCTGATAATCATCTGATCCTCAGAAATGCTCAGTTGCAGGATGCACGGCACAACTCTGTCAATAGTATGATGACCACGGCCGGGTACTGCTCATCTACCCGCTATTTATTTGAGTAGGGGACAGATATGCGGTACCTGGCCGTGGCCACCATGGATGGAGCTGTGATGTACAACTCTGCACCTGAGCACTTCCAGCCGGTACAGAGAACAGTTGATCAGCAGAGATGCCGGGCATCGCACCCCAACTCATACATTGATGACCAATCCTAAGGATAGGCTACCAATAGAGAATTCTCGACAACCCCTTTAACTAATGACAACTATTAATATAGGTAAAAAAAATAATTTTCTACAAATCAAAAGGTGGTATCTATAGTCTAAGCCTCCAGATCACATGATGCTTTTCAGCAGCTATTTTCAGCGGTTACAGCTGTGGAGCTGTAAAAATAAAATGATCTGTCCGTATATAAAAATGCCATCTTATATTTTATTCAAGCAACTTGTAATTGTTCCATGTCCCAGACATCGGTAGTCCATCCTGCTTTCAGCTGTCGGGTGAAATTAAAAAGTCACAGAAAGCCGCTTGTTTTCTGTCCCCACTTTTTTTTTTAGCATAATCTCCGTGCAGGTTGGGAAAGCAGCATAACCTGATAAATTGCAGATTAAATGACTGCCACCCAGCACTTCAGTCCCCCTGCTGTTAATTTCACACGCTGTACAATTCACCACATCTCAGGCTCTGTCAATTCCAGCTAATGGCAGGAGGCAGTAAAATACTCCGGCCCTGACAGTCCCAGATCAGGGGCTCCTAAGTCCTAACTCAGGTGGACTGGCGCTCATCACTTATGCACAAATCAGCGCTGTGCCAGGCAGAGGGATTATGGCAGCTGACAGCGCAGACATGAGCTGCAGACAGAGAGCGGGCCTGATGTCGGCCTGCCCTGACAGATTACACTCAGGTGCTGTGCAGTTTATAAGGAGCATGGCATCTCGCCCCCTCCCCGACCACTAACACCCCGCCTGGGGAAAGCATTTTAAATGCTGATTTCTCCCTTGGTTCCACCTGTAAATTCAACAATTCCTCGGCAGACAGTGAAGGGACAGGATGAAGTGCTTCACACCAGGGTTTATATCAACTCCCTATCTGTGCACAGGCCCGGTAATGAATGCCGCCGGCTGCCGGCGGAGGCCTTTGTCCATGAGTTCACATGATTGGAACTACTGATGTAGCAAAGGGCGATGTTCTCTTTTGTGTGCAACCGTTCCGTATTTGGTGCACCATCATCTCTTGGTGGGAAAAACGCTGCACAAAATAAATGCGTTTTTGATGCAGATTTCTCCCCCATCGTTAGTATGGGTGAAAGCTGCAGCAAAACACTGAAAGAACTGACATTAAATCTGCACCAAACCTACAAGTTAAAAGTAAGCAACGTGTGCATGAGACTTCAGGAGTCTCCTTCAATCGTAGAGACTTTGCAAAGGGAGGACGCTGGGTTACCGCAGGAAGCGTTAAGACCCAGTAATGTACTAACGGACGTAGAGCAGAAGGCAGAGGAAGGAAGCATTGTGAACTGTGTGAGGACTGATGCTAATGTTGTCACTGACCAGGATCTGCTGCAAAATGAAAGAAGTAAAGTTCTACGTTATAAGCTTGAATTGGACTCTGTCTCTTATTGTAAAACAACACAAGCAGCGGAACCTGAACAAGCCCGATGGGACCCCGAGGGTGCAGAAGGCATGCTGACAGTGGGACAGTATTTGCATGTGATGGGAGACCAGAGCGCGTTAGAGCATATAATCTCAGCCACAACTACCGAACTGGGGCTCCCTCACATAGACAATAAAACCCAAAAGTCATTATCTCAATAAATTAGAATAATTAACAAAACACACCTGCAAAGGCTTCCTAAGCATTTATAAAGGTCCCTTAGTCTGTTTCAGAAGGCTCTACAATCATGGGGAAGACTGCTGACTTGACAGATATCCAGAAGGCAGTCACTGACACACTCCACAAGGAGGGGAAGCCACAAAAGGTCATTGCTTAAGAAGCCGGCTGTTCACACAGTGCTGTATCCAAGCAGATTAATAGAAAGTGGAGTGGAAGGAAAAAGTGTGGTAGAAAAAGGTGCACAAGCAACCGGGATAACCGCAGCCTTGAAAAGATTGTTCAGAAAAAAATATTCTAATTTTATGAGAAGCACCTGTAGCTTAGCAATAGAGATACTAAGAAAAAGCCCTACAATATTGGACAAATACTTCAGACATTATTGTGTTTGTACAAATGCAGCAGTGATATCTGGAGTAGTAGTCGGCAAATAATACAGAGTTTCAATTGATAGGGGGAGCGAGAGATACGAAAAGTATCTGCAGCAGTGCCAGACTAAGAGTAATTGCTCAGTATTATGGCATCTAGCCTACTGCATTTTAATTACAATTACACCTTTTCTTCTCATTCTTAATGCACTAGAAAGCTGAAGGAAGACAGCACTATAATTTTTGCAGAGAAAACAAAATCTGAAATCAGTCTTGGATGATGTGCTGATATATTGTGTTTCTTGCGCAATAGTTTCAGTGAAGACATCAATAATTGTTTGCTTTTAAGAAAATACAAAAAAAATTCACCAAAATCCATACATCTAACTATGACTGTCTACTTCACAAAGTGTGCATGTCACAAACCATTTCTTCGCACATCTGTTTTACTAGTTAACTTTTACATCTGAACACACAGCACTTGCCCTGTTTAAGGTACTAGATTTTTGATTGAGTACCTATCTATCATGTTTTATTATGTCAATTTTGGGAAGGTGGAGGAATATTGTTGAATAAAATAAGAAATGTAAACCTTTTGCAGTCTGTTTTCACACACCTATTTATTAGTCCAATTTGCCAACCATATATGCCACACAGATACCGCAGCATGCTGGCATATTTTACTATCTGTAGATTTAAAAGAACAACAACAAAAAATAAAATGGAATATGTAGGGGAGAAGTGGGAATCGAGAACAAAATCTGGCCACTTGTGACCTGGTGATGGCTCCTCTTAAAAGCATCAGTATGTCACAGCAGTGGGTTTGGACATACTGCGCCAGTGGCCCGGCTTACCTTGGTGGGGCGTAGCTAAATAGGAATAGCGGGAGTAAACAGGTTCAGAATAGGAAGCCGGGGTCATATTACAATGACATTATTAAATAATATTATGCAGGCTGTACTTCGTAATACAAGTTTAAAACTATATCGCAATATTAAGTTATGAGTAAGACTGCTTATTGCAGTCCAAACGTGTCGACTAGGTCGTGTCGACCATGAAAATTTTCTTGTGTACACACTTTATTTACTTTTGAAAAAGAAATATCCAGTCCTGTAGAGCCGGACTACAATTTTTTCTATTGTCATTGATAGGAGGCCAGGGCGAGGCCGGTGTCTGAGCCCCGGGTGGATGAGCATGGAGCAACTGGGGAGCTGGAATCAAGTTTTTGTTATTTCAATATTAAGTTATCCTTAATCCCTTCCTGATATGGTGATTTTCTTTTCTTGCACTATTGTTTTTTTGCCTCCCAATTTTCCAAATGCCACAATTGTTATTTTTTGTCCACACAGATGTTTGAGGTCTTGTCCTAGTTTTGAATGACACGACTTATTTTATTATTTCATATACCTGAAATCTGGAAAAAATGTCAACTGCGTTGAATCTTAGACAAAAAACAAAATTCCGCAAATGTTATGGGTTTTTTTTTTTTCAAAGTTCATAAAAATTTCTTGACAATATGATTCTCCACGTCTCTACAATTACAGTAATAGGAAACTTGTATAGTTTTTTTTTTAAAATTTAAGTGGTGAAAAAATTTCAGAAATGTAATTTTTTTTTTTTATTTTATCGCCATTTTCTGACACCTGTAATGTTTTGATGGAGCTGTGTGAGGGATTGTTTATTTGCGTGGTGAGCTCATGCTTTTATTTTTACCATTTTGGGGTAGATATGCTTTAATCGCTTCTATGAAAAACCCGCAACTCGCCACCCCGAATGATGTCACTATTACGTCAGAGGGATCACGTGGTATTGTTTCCCTATTAGCACAAGTGAAACAGAACCTTATCAGCCCGGTAGTACTGCCAACATTCCTCGTTAGATATAAGCCTGGTCCATTAAAGGGATTATATTGGGTCAGAAACCAGCCCCAGTAGCATGAAAAGTTAAAGCCGAGAACACTGACATGTGGATTGAGATAAAAATGCAGCA
>VIAB01053749.1:0-10789 GCA_009801035.1 Oophaga pumilio | reverse complement strand
ATTTCTCACATTGCAGTTGTAAGTGGGACCGGAGTCACACTAGCAATCAATATGGGTGAGTGCTATGCGATAAAACACCGCATAGCACTCGGACAATTATTAATCTATGGGGCAGCTCCTATCACCGTTTTTTTTCTCAGCCGTATTCTACATGCGAGTGAAATCGCAGCATGCTGCGATTGTCACCGACTCTCGCCACACTCGCATCCATATAAGTCTATGCGATATACGCTGATGCCGGCAATGGAGGAGATAGAGAAATTAGTTTCTTTGCCTCCTCCGCAGCTGTGCTCCTATCCGCTCTGTGCGAGAGACTCGGAGCACAGTCGCATGACACTCGGCTCCTGCACGCAGCAGAGCAGGAGACAAGGGTCATTAGCATATCGCATCTGATGCTCTCGCATCGGATGTCATACGCAAGTGTGACCCCATCCTAAAGCTGGTAAATGGATACAGTAACACAGAGGCGCAGAGCAAGCGTTAACAAGGGTGTGGTTTAAATAACACAATAGGCGTTTTCCTAGCAGGGAGCCAACAAGGGGTTAAACAACTTAAATTTAAACAGTGTAAGGGCTAAACAGCGATCTCAGCAGCGATCTGGCTATGTCTGACACGTACCAGCGATCAGGTCCCTGCTGTGAATCGCTGGTCGTGTCAGAAATGCCAGGACTTTTTTTTGACCGCTGGTCTCCCGCTGGCCAGCACGCATCGCTGCGTGTGACAGGCAGGAGACCAGCGATCTACTGGTAACCAAGGTACACATCGGGTTTCCAGACGCGGGGCTGTGCCTGGAAACCCGACGTGTACGTTGGTTACCAGCTCCCTGCATCAGCATGCTGGTATCCAACGTACACTGTGGGTAACTAGGCGACGTTACCCGCAGTGTCGCTGTCCTGATCGCTGCCTGTTTGGCAGCTCAGCAGCGATTATGTAGCGACACACCAGCAATCCTGATCATTGTCGGGATCGCTGGTGTGTCGCTAATTCAGCAGCTTTTTTTTTTATCAGGTTCGACTTATCAAGACTCTGCTGTCCTTTACACACTTGCGGTCCAATGGGTGATGTAATGGCAGTGGAGGCCACTGCTGTGTCTTCAGGCTTCCCTGCCCAACACTCGGTCCCGCTTCTGGCGGCAGCGGTCAGTCAACGGCTTTGCCCGCTGAGCCCCTAGTCCATTGAACTGCAGAGCTGAAGAGTGCAGCTCTGCAAAAGTCTCTACTCGGTGTGTGCTTTCCTGTACAACCGCCAATGCCTGGATGCCCGCACAGCAATGCTTCACTTGGTGCCTGACTCTCGGTACGCCCGCTGGTATCTGGTTAGCCACAACGCAATGCTTTCCCTCGGTGCCCGTCTCTCTGAACACTCACTGGTACCCGGGAGTCCCCCTTGCTCCCATCCTGGGTCTCTGCTCTGCAGTCTGTCTCTCTCTGTGGCGCACAGCAGGTCCCTGCTTTCTCTTCCCTGTGGTGGGAACTCTCTGCCTTTTCCCGCTCTCGACTCTCCCTCGTCCCCTGGCTTACCACGCCTCTTCTCTGCAGGTCATGGGTCCTCTCCATCCTCAATTTCCTTCCCCCTGCAACAAGAGGTATATCCCCAGCAGTTCCGGACCCGGTGATCTGTCAGCACCCACAGCCCGGTCTTCCTCCTTACACCAGCTATATGCAATACCAGATGTGGCCTATGGACAAGGGTGGAGCTTTAGAGCTTTATACAAATTTTCTGTTTATTTTCCAGCAAGAAAAAAGGATTAAGTCATATATAGAGGAACAAGGATGATAAGAAGGTAGATCTAAATGAATCTTTTTATTAGACTGGACCCCTGATTAAGATAGGTGTAAAACTGCTATAACTCCCTATAATCGGCTTTAATCTGCTGTGAACCCTGTAAGAAATATTTCAATCATTGGCTACAGCACAATAGGAAAAATGTAAACTAAAGCCCCCTGACATGTTTCATCATTAATCTGGCTTCATCAGGGGTACAGGAGCTTATAATGTCCACATTCAACCCAACCTAACCTCAAATCAATGGTAGAGAAGTGGTCTTAGTGAATTTATTGATTTTTACTTAGATTGGTTAGAGCTCCTTTTTACTGATAAAGCGCTCCAAATCTTCTGCATTGACATCTGTGATCAATTTCTAGCTGCCTACAAGCACCAGTAGGGGAAACTAAATCAAGAGCCAAGTGAATACTGCTTATACATTAAACTTAATGTTAGGACTGTATTCAGTGCGCTCTTTGGCTCGCCCTAGTGGTGAATACAGTTAGAAATATTTTGTTTTTTAAATTGTAGATTTATCTATTCAACTATTTGTTAGTAAAATGGTGCTTCGAATCGTAATGACTAAACTCAAAATTTAGGAACTAAAATAAAAATGTGGTGTTAAAAGGTCAACAGATTTTTTATAGATATATATATTTATGTTCAGCTAAATTAGCAGTGAGGATAAGGTAGAGCACCTTGCCCTTTTGTCTGTCTAACTGATGTAGCTGCACAAAATATGGGAGTCGGGATCAGCAACGCTGTTAGGAAGCAGAATGACAGCTTGTTTCCTTACTTTGTAGGATCAGAAATGTGTGTGTGTGTCCCATACATTTCTTAAGTGTGTATGTTTATAAAATATAGTATATGTGTTTATGTATGTGAGTATGTGTGTCACAGCTTTTATATGTACGCGTTTCACAAATATGTGTATGTATCACAACTCGCATGTGTGTGTGACATGTGTATGTGTCACAGCTTGTATAAGTGTGTGTATATGTGTCACAATTTGTACATGTGTGAGTTAATGTGCATGTATTTGTGACACATTGTATGTGTTTGTGTATGTGTGTCACAGCTTATATATGCATGTGTGTATATGTTTCACAATTTGCGTTTGTATCAGTTTTGTGTGTATATGTGACATATGTCACAGCATGTATATGTGTAACCAGGAAAATACAGCTGCACTCTGAAAGGCTATCATATGCTAACCATTGAATATATGAAATTGGAGCTGTATTAGCGCTGTAGAAAATGCTTTAAAAATTGAAGTTACTCATACGCATATTGGCCAATTGATGAGAGCCCAACAGCCATGGCAAAGCATACCCTTTTGTTGGGACCCTAACTGCATGTATGTGTGTATGTATGTCACTATTTGTGTATGCGTGTGTGTGTATGTCTGTCAGAGCTTGTGTGTGTGTTTGTGTCACAGCTGCTATATGCGGGGAAGTGTGTCACTATTTGTATGTGTTTGTGCGTATGTGTCATAGCTTGTATAATTATATCACAGCTTGTAAATGTGTGTATGTGTCGCAACCTGTGTACAGTATGTATGCCTCTATTTGTATATGTGTCTGCCACAGCTTGTATGTATTTGTGTCACAGCTTGTATATGTGCATGTATGTGACTATTTGTGTATTTTGTATATGCATGTTGTATGTGTGTCACAGTTTGTATGTGTTTGTATGTGACACAACTTGTGTATGTATGTATATGTCTCTATATGTGTGTGTCACAGCTTGTATGTATTTGTGTCACTGCTTTTATGTTTGTGTTACAGCTTGTATATATGAATGTATGTGACTAGTTGTATATTTTATGTATGTGACTAGTTGTATATTTTGTGTATGTGACTAGTTGTATATTTTGTGTATGTGACCATTTGTATATTTTGTGTATGTGACTAGTTGTATATTTTGTGTATGTGACCAGTTGTATATTTTGTGTATGTGACTAGTTGTATATTTTGTGTATGTGACTAGTTGTATATTTTGTGTATGTGACTAGTTGTATATTTTGTGTATGTGACTAGTTGTATATTTTGTGTATGTGACCTGTTGTATATTTTGTGTATGTGACTAGTTGTAAATTTTGCGTGTGTGTGCTTGTTTCACAATTTGTGTATGTGTATGTAAGTATGCGTGTGTCATAATTTGCATATTTTTGTGGGTTTACGTATGCCTGCTATTCTGCAATGTATCAATGACCCATCAGAGTTCAATCTTGTCTGTTTTCCCTTGTCAAGCGTTTTTCTTCTAAGGAACCCATTGGTACCTCCTCATCTTTGTCATTATTAGAGCCATATTAATGCTCCAAGGCCTTTTCTGTTGCATTTCATTCTACACTCAATACAAAGTTTGGATTCTGTGTGTCTGCATTAGCCTGACAAGTGAGAGTTGGCATGAAAGTGGAGAGAAAGCTAAACGACCATGATGGAAAATTGAAAACTATTTTGCAAGTTTAACTTGAGGCAAATTGAAACTTAGATGAATAATTCTTTTTCCGAGGGTTTTAAATAAAATACAATTGTGAGTTGGGTGCACTGTACCATTTATCTGCAGCACGGGGAAAGCCAGAATATTGCTGTGCATTGGGATGAAGAAAGCTTGAATTAGCTCAGTCAATTAACTCATGATTAATTCATGTTGTACTTTCTCCTCCAGAGAGTTTGGAAACAAAGATTGTACTTAACTAGGTATATCTGGTGAGATAGAAGGAAAGTGTTCAAGGAAGATTTGAAGAAAATACACCAGTACCAATTTAGGGTAACAGTGAAGTATTTGGAGGCCCCACAGCAAAGACAAAACCTGGGACCCTTTCAGGAGCTGTTTGGCATCAATAATTTTGTCAGGCCTAAAAAACGGATAACAACTGGATGATTATTTTTTAACATTTATGTCTATGGGAAACTGGTCATATTAGATGCATTTTTGCTCTGTAACGGATGTATTTTTTTCTTAAAACCACATCTGCTACAAACAGATGGTTGCTGGACATGTGAACAGGGCCTAAGATAAAACAACGACTAACTAATTTCTGCCTTAAAGAGAATCTGTCAGCATGTTTTTGCTAGTTAATCTGAGACTAACATGATGGAGGAGCAGAGAGCCTGATTCTGTCATTATGTCACTTATTTGGCTGTTTGCTTAAGTGGGAGTACAATCTAGGTTTTATTAGCAGGAGATTACCACAGTAGGACTAGGTCCTATATGCAGACGAGTCAGGTTAATGCAGGTAACCCCACCCCCACTACTGATTGGCAGCTTTTTGAGAATGCGCAGTGTACGCAGGAAGCTGCCAATCAGCGATGTGGGTGGGGTTATATACAGATTAGCATTTTGAGCACTGCTGCATCTACAACCGGAAAACAGGGATTCTATCCAACTACACCAGTCCTGTACATGATATATTGCTGGAATCAGGGTTTGAGCCCATACATCTTGCAGCTCTCAGATTACATAGGAAAAACCTGCTGACAGATTGCCTTTAATCAGTGAGCTGTGTGAGTTTCATTTATTCAGTGCACATCAGTGGCTTGACACAAGTGCCTTTCCAAATACTGCTCATTCATATCATGTTAAGGTGCCAAAAATTATCTAAATCAGCAATTTAAAATATTTGTATCACAAATTGTATGTATGTATACATGCATAAGCGTGTGCGTTTCACAGTTTGTTTATATGTATGTGTGTTGTACAGTTTGGTTGGGTGTGTGTTTTCACAGTTTGCATGTGTGTATTTAACAGTTTGTATATTTGTGAGTTGTGACAACACAGCATTTAATAATTATCCAGACATCTATGTTCAGTAGGCCAGGAGACATACACTATTCTCTTTATGTTGTCTTTTGAATTGGTGTTTTTCTTTGGATGGTCAAGAAACACAGACTATTGTTCATATGAACCTGGATATTGACTTTTGAAATGATGTTTGTTGTTACCTATTGTCTGTTATCTCTGGAGGACAGGGACATAAGGTTAATCTGAACAATAGATGCTTGCTAATATGTTGATTACACATTGTACCAGGCTAGCTATTTTGTTGGCTTGTGAAACAGAGAATGTCGAACTATGCAGATTGATTAAATATTCAAACAATGAGGCTAAGTGCACACGTTCAGGAATATTTGCGTTTTTTTCGCGTTTTTTCGCGGGAAAAAACGCGTCAAAAACGCATGTATTAAGCATCCTATCATTTAGAATGAATTCCGCAATTTCTGTGCACATGGTGCGTTTTTTTCCGCGAAAAAAACGCATCGCGGAAAATCTAGCAACATGTCCATTAATTTTGCGGATTTCTAGCGTTTTTCCCGCTATATTATTGACCTAGAAAGTTCAGGAAAAAATGGCGGTAAAAACGCGTCAAATCCGCGCAAAAAAAAACGCGCAAAAAACGCGCGTTTTTGCCGCGAAAAAAGTCCGGTTTTGCTCAGGAATATTCTGCAAACATTCTGCAAACGTGTGCACTTAGCCTGAGAGTAAAACTCATCCCACCTTCCCCCGACCTGTGGATAATGACCTGAGTCACAGTTGTGGACATAAAAATGAATTTCTATTCTTCTGCAAGAAGAATCACATGACTTGACAGAACAACAGCCAGGACACCATGACTCCATAAAGGACACAGTTTATCAGGACAACATGGCTCCATCAAGAGGGACACAGAAGGATGTCAGCTTAGGGGAAACCCAAAAAGTCAGAAGTATAATGAGGCCCCGCTTTCATGGTCTGTATTCATACTGAAAATCAAGATCAAGCGAGCTTTTGCCCTTCTGAATACATTAGGAGTAGTCAGGATTTGTTCCCGCCGGTCACCTGAGCCACATGGATACATTTGGGGAAACCAGGATTGGGACCCGCCGGTCACCAGGCTCCATGGAGACGTTTGGAGAAGCCACATTGGGACTCCCTGGTCCACTAAGCCACATGCCTCAATGGACTGTCAGCTTCCTAAGCTTATTGTTACCTCCTCTCTGTGGATGCCTGCCGAAAGCAGGGTGCCACAGGTGGGGGTAGTCGGCCCTGAAAGCTCTGAATTTGCAGCTGCTGTGATCTCATCAAGTCACCGGAAGGGTGAGTCTCTGTAATTTACACCATCTTGGTTAATTGCTGGGACTGTACTATGTTATTGTCTATTGGTGGTTCAATAAAGTATTGCTACACTGTTTTACCCTCACTCTGTGTTGTCTGAGTAGTATTATGCCCACGGGAAAGGAGAGCGGGCGTTCAGTGGGATGAGCCCTGGTTGGTCCATGACGTCTCGGGCCAGTGGAAAAGAACACCCTCTGACCCCCCGTGTCTCTACATGAGTGTGTAAAGGGTTGGCTGAGGAGTTAACTCACTGGGAACAGCTGCATTCTTTACTCCTGTTACCTCTATACTCCTGGGGTGTTCTTCTCCCATGACAGAGCGTATAGAACAATCAGAGTCAGAGTCCAGAATCACGTCAAACAGTTCTGCTTTATTTTCCTCCGGACACAGCACATCCAAGACACCATAAGCATGTCTTACACGATACCAGCAATACATTTTCCACAACTCCGCTTCTTCTCCTCTGCTACACCAGAATGGACCACAAAGTATTGACGGGACGAGGAGCCCGGTGAAAACGGCACTTCGATCTCTTCCCCTGGAGACACTTCAATCCAGTCTAGGAATACACCCTTACTAGGTCATCCACCCCTCTCTGGTTATCTTGCCCGGATACTTGCTGGTGGCCCACTCGCTACTACGCTCATGCACGACCTCTTCTGCTGAGCGTTCCCACAGTGGTTCTTCCACTGGATTACTGCTACGTAAACCCACTCACTTTGGGCTCACGCTACCACGGTGAATCCTTCACCGGCTGCTCAGGGGTTGCTGGTCCTCTCACACTTCTTCTTTATGCCCAGGGCCCAGGAATGTGGACGTCCTCACATTAGCAAGGTCCACCCCCGATTGACTTCCGCTTGGAGGAAATCTTCCTGACAGATTCCCGCTTGGAGGCAATCTTTCCCTGGCAAAAAGTCCCTAACCATTTGTCCCTAGTGGACTGGATGTGCTCCATGCCCCCATCTAGCATCCTTTCTAAGTACTGCATTGACATCTTTTTATAACTGCCTAACTGGATCTCTAACATGCCCCCATTCGTGATCCCTCGCAAAACTATATCTAACCCACACATATATACTACACTCCTAGTGCCTTCCTCTAGTGACTCCAAGGATACACTATCTACCTATATCTATACCCCCACATATCAGACATAACACAGCATGCAGTATATAAAAGGCATACATTTACACACATTAAAAGGGATGAAACATTTCAAGGGTTAATACCCTTGACCTCCTTACAAGTGTTTCACAGTTTGTGTGCTTCACAGCTTGTTCATGTGTGTGTTTCATAGTTCATTTATGTGTGTTTAATTAATTAAAGAAGAGATCTGATTGGTTATTTTCTTGTCATGGGACCCTAAAGTAACATTGAGCCTTCAGAACACCCAAAAAGCAAGAACAAAGATGCAGAAGTTCTCATGAGCAGCTTCTCGTTAAATCAACCTCTGATCACTTGAGATACTTGAAATAGGGCTAAAATATTTTGAGAAATTGGGTTTTTTTAAGTCAATTTTGCTGATATCTACGACTGAATGTTCAAATGAAAGTACATTCTTCTCCCACTTGAGTACATAAAGGGATTTTTACTGCTTTTCTTTCCCCCAACGATTCTGCTCTGCATGTGGCTGGATGTGATTACATAGATGCATCTTTGTATTATTTTCCTAAGAATATTCTATCCTACTGGAGTAAAGCTGTATATACAGTACTAATATCAAACAGTGCCATCACAGCTGGGAAGAAAAGGAAGAGCTAGCTATACGTGAAGATAATTCCCATGTGGATCCTTTACACACGTCTCTCTTACATGAAATTTTATTGAATTTGTCATGAGAACATTTGGTTGCTGAAAGATGTCAGATTATGACTGGTTGGATAAAGAAGAAGCCAGTGTATTTTGCTTATTCAAACTCAAAATGGTAACATGTCTTGAATCCCATTGCATTGGAAAGATGTGTAACTGTTGGGCCTCAGTACAAAATCTGTTATAGTGCCCCCCACTCCACCACCATTGCCATTTAAAATGTTAACGATGACTCATGTGTCAAAATGAACTTTGGGCACCATCAGACCCTGTCCTGCATGGGCAGAGGTGTGCATGCTTGGCCTCCGCTCCACTCATTGTCTATAGGAAAACCAGAAATAGCTGAACGCTGAACTCATGAGTCTCATAGACAATCGAGAGGAAGGCTGTGCATGTGCATCTCTTCCCATTCAGGATGGGAATGAAGAAACAGTTCTTGTGGCTTCAGAGCCCTCAGCAATCGAACCTCCAGTGATCAGTAAGTTATCCCCTATCTTATTGAAAGGGGATCTTTTATTTTTTCGGGGGGGAGGGAATAATCTTTTAAACCTCAGCAGGAAAGAGGGCTCAGATGCAACTGTACCTCCACATCCACCACAGCTTTTGGCTGCAACGAGAGAGTTCCAGAAATGATGGGAAGCACAAAAGATATCCTAAAGGTTAGATAGTGTGAGGAAAGGCTTCAAGTGGTAGGGATGAAGTTGTCATTGGCAGTGTTGAGGTTGCTTGTAAGATTGGTGTCTGAAATTGACTAAAAATTGTATAAGACAGAACTATATAAAACTTTGCAGGTTAGGATAGGGATTTTGAATTAGATTTTTGGTGTATAATAGATAGTGATGAGTAGAGTTGAGCGAAACAGGTCGGTCAATTTAAAAAAACACCGACTTTCACCAAGGTCGGGTGTCGCTGAGCGAATCCTGACCATGGCGCGAGGTCGGTCACGTGTTCGGCAACCTTTTTGCCCAAGTCGGTTTTCCCATAATACTTTAAGGGCCTTTTCTCGGCCAATGAGCAAGGACGCAGACTGTGGGCCACGCGATGACATGGGCAGTGGCCAGCACCATCTTAGAGAAGGGCATTGCAGTGATTGGCTGGCTTTGTGTGGCGTCACAGTGCATATATAATCCCTCAGCGCCGACTGCCATTTCACTTCTGCCGATCTTAGTGTAGGGAGCGGTTGCTGCTGCTGGTTCTCAGCAGGGAGAGCGTTAGGCAGGCCCAAAAAAAAAATCTGTGCTTGTGCTGATAGCGATTAGCTGTACAGTTACTGTGCAGTGACAGGGGAGGATTTTGGTGTGTGCAGCAACGCTGGTTCTTAGGCTGCCTGCCAGTGACAGGGTAGAAATTGCTTGTGTGGAGCAACAGAGCTGATTAGTAGGCTGCCTGCCAGTGCTAAGGGGGAAATTTCTTTTGTGGAGTAGCAGAGCAGATTATTAGGTTGCTTGCTACCTGTATTGGTGTGTGTACACTGCTGTGCAGAGTGCTTTTTAACACAGCACCTACACAGCACTAATACTTTTCTTCATTTTTTCTGCATAGTTACCGAGTGTTCATTTTTTCCCACACTGTATAGAGCTGTACACTCCTCACAGTACCATGTACCGGCTGGTATCACGGACAAATACATGCTGACTATCTGTGTGTGACTCCGGAAATATATACGGAGATTTCAATTTTTCCCAAAACCGTATACAGCTGGTATCTTCTGATACAGTACCGTTTTTCTGCCTTCTGTATTATGGTCAAATCCATAGTGAGAGAGCGTCTGTGTGTTACTCCTGAAATATATACAGAGATTTACAATTCCCCCATCACTGTATACAGCTGTACGCTACTGATAGAGTAAACTTTTTCTGCCTTACTTATTCTGCTGTTATCCAAACTGGGCCTGTGACTGTGACTGTTACGCCTGAAATATATACGGAGATTTAAAATTCCCCCAACACTGTAT
This sequence comes from Oophaga pumilio, assembly GCA_009801035.1. Classification (NCBI taxonomy): domain Eukaryota; kingdom Metazoa; phylum Chordata; class Amphibia; order Anura; family Dendrobatidae; genus Oophaga; species Oophaga pumilio. The sequence continues at coordinate 165 of VIAB01053749.1, read as the reverse complement.
ACAGCTGTCCGCTACTGATACAGTACATTTTCTCCTTTTCATATTCTGGTGTTATCCCTACTGAGCCTGTGACCGTGTGTGTTACTCCTCAAATATATACTGAGATTTAACATTAACCCAGCACTGTATACAGCTGTACAGTCATGGCCAAAAGTTTTGAGAATG
>VIAB01053733.1:2916-13735 GCA_009801035.1 Oophaga pumilio | reverse complement strand
TCACAACAGCAACAATGTGAACATTACAACATTTACCATAACACATACATTGGTTGATCAATATATCAGTCCATACTAGTATACTCCTTCACTGTGAGAAATGATGGATAATATCCAACAAGAGTATACCGGACTGCAAGGACTGTATCAGACAGACTGCATTTTCAATAAGAACAACAATAGTGGGGAAACAAGCAGTCAACTAGTCAAATTAGAGAAGTAAAAAACAACTTAATTAAATAACTACAGGTAAGAGCACAGCGGGTAAAAAAGATTTTAGTGTGCCACAATAGACATATACCTAAAAAGGCGGCAGCAAGTGTGGGCAAAAATCATAGATGATACTTCATGCGGAAGGCAATGTTCAATATATAATACAGTGCAGCATAGTGTACACAAAGGTGCCCCATAATGTAATAGCCATAATCATCCCCGCAAAGTACCATAAGAAAATACAGGTGAATATACATACCAAAAATAATATATGATGACCACGCAAGCTGTGCCTGTACACCCCTTGCGTGGTCATCGTATATTACATGCCTGTACACCCCTATTATTTACCATAATACCCCTGACCCCAGGACCTTATAATACCAGATGACCAGTCCAGCAAAGGACTGTGCATTTTTAACCAGGGTAAACCCAGGACAACTGGAACAGGCAATTTATCCAGTACAAACAAGTCAATGCACTCCTGATGTTCCATATTAACAATAAGTGGGAACCCAGTGACCTTATGAGACACGCACCCATGCTCCAGGGGAGTGTTATCAATCGCCACCACAGGAACAGGAGATGACAATGGTTCAGAATCAAATTTATATTTGTCTAGAAATTGTTGATCAATCAAATTCAGTGCAGAACCACGATCCACCATGACCTGAAACTCAATGGAATGACCACGATAGGTGGAATTACCAGAAAAAAAACTCCTGCAGACCGTAAAAATGCAATACGAATGGGAGTGTTGCTCCTAATGACCTTCTTTTTCTTTTCTTTCCTTATGCGAAGCTCGCATTGCCTAATAAAATGGTCAGCCTTACACAAGCATAGCCCCTCAGAGAACCTCCTCTCCCTCTCCTGGGAATGAGAGGACATCGCCCCAAGTTGCATTGGCTCCCTGTTGTCGCCGGGGCTATCCTGAGAAACTGGGTCCAGCATTATAAGAGGCTTCTCATTATTCTGCCTGTCTCTCAATCTTCTATCGACACGGATAGCTAACTGCATAGCAGATTCCAAAGTAGCAGGTGCAGGATAAGCAATGAGCAAATCTTTAACCCTTTCATTCAAAGCTGCTAAAAACTGACTCTTGAGCGCTGGGTCATTCCACCTGACCTCTGCGGACCATCGTCTGAACAGGGTGCAATACCTCTCAGCATCACCAGAACCCTGTTTAAGCTGTCTGAGCTCTGCCTCAGATGTGGTGACTCGATCGGATCATCATATAACAACCCCATAGCAGTAAAAAATGCTTCTACTGACATCAAACAAGGATCATTAGGTGGTAACGAAAATGCCCAGATTTGGGGATCACTTCGCAACAAAGACATAATAATTCCCTCACGTTGTGATTCACTCCCTGAGGATCCAGGTCTAAGCCGAAAATATAGTAAATATGCATTTTTAAACGTAAAAAAATCCTGCCATTTACCAGAAAAAAACTCAGGTAGTCCTACCTTAGGCTCTTCACAGCGTACTCCAGGAAAATTACTCACGTGCTGTTGCAGGCTGACTACCTTCAAAGTTTACTCTTGCAAGTGTTGAGTAAGTTCTTGGACGCTGTTTATCTTGAAGGACTCCGGGAAAGAAAAAAAATCCTTTTTTTTTTACTTTTTTTAATTTTTTTATATGTGCTGGCTGGACATACTGTTATGGGTCTGCAACAACTCAGGAATAGAGCGGGGGGGAAGCTGACCCTGCAATACGACTAGACTCAATCCCTACAATGGAGCGAGCGACCTATTCCTTGCGAATAGACCCACCGACGATCCTAGTCTGGACTCAAGAGAAGACCTGAAGGTGGGGGAAGGGGATCCCTGAAAGATCTAGGGACTGGGAACAAAACACTGGTAACCTCCTAGCAGGGAAATAGAGGAAGCTGCAGAAACAAAAGGAGAAAGCAAAAAGACTAAGCAAGCAGAACTAGAGTTCCCAGAACTGCACAAATTATAACACAAAGCTAACAAAGCTCCTAGCCAGAACTCAAACGGATTAACATTGATGTCCAGCAAGGACTGGGAGGCAGGTGCAGGGTAATAAAGGGTGATACAATCACCTGACCAACGACAAGCCCAGCACCAGGGGAAAAAGACCAGCAGCCAGAAACCACAACAAGATGGCGGATGGTCAAACTAAATAGATTCTAACAGTTATGCCATTTGTTCTGTGTAACGCTCCAGCCACTTTCCAACACTTAGTGAATTACATTTTCAGGGATCTCTTACATACATTTCTGGTGATTTATCTGGATGATATTTTAATTTTTTCTAACTCCACAGAGGAACATCATGGACATGTGAGAATGGTCTTAGAATGCCTAAGACAGAACCATCTTTAAATTAAACTTGAGAAGTGTGAATTCTACCGGACCAAAATTCAATTTCTGGGGTATGTAATGTCTACACAAGGAATTAGAATGGATGGAAGCAAGACCCAAGTCATCAAGAATTGGCCAGTTCCTAGGAATGTGAAGGAAGTACAGCAGTTCATCGGATTTGCCAATTTCTACAGGCGTTTTATTAGGAATTTTTCTGAGGTAGTGTCACCTATCACGCAACTTACCCGGAAAGAGTCTAGCTTCACCTGGACCCCTCAAGCTCAAGAAGCATTTTCCCGTCTGAAGGATAAATTTACCACAGCACCTATCCTAGTGCATTCCAACCCTGAACTTGCCTTCATAATAGAGGTGGATACCTCAGACTGTGCCATTGGAGCTATACTCTCCCAGATAACAGGTGAGAAGAATGTCTTGCATCCCTGTGCTTTCTTTTCCCAGCGGTTGTCTTCGGCTGAGAGGAACTATGATGTTTGCAATAGAGAATTGTTGGCGATTATTGCTGCCTTCAAGGAATGGAGACAACTTCTTCAGGGAGCTGCACAGCAAATAGTCATCCTAACTGACCACCGCAACCTTGAATTTATCAGGTCGGCTAAGTGCCTGACTCCTCGCCAGACTCGTTGGAATTTTTTCTTAAACCAATTTAATTTTGTAATCTCTTATAGGCCAGGATCGCGCAATGGAAAGACTGATGCACTCTTTAGGATTCATTCAACGGAGACCCGTCCATTTACTCCTCCTAAGACTATTCATTCTGATTCTAAATTCCTGTGAGTGATTAATAATCAAGACCTACTTAAGGAATTCAACGAAGCATACCGTTTGGATTCTTTGCTTGCACAATCTCCTATGGACGCAAGGCTTGTCTATAAGAATGGTGTGTGGATTCAGGGGCAATGCCTGTATATACCTGAAACGGTCAAATTGAGAGTATTGCAACTCATCCACAATTCTAACATAGCTGGGCATAGAGAAGTTCTAAAGATACAAGAATTTCTTTCTCGTTTCTTTTGGTGGCCCACTTTCAGAAAGGACGTTCTAAATTATGTCAGTTCATGCGAAGTCTGTGCGAGATGCAAGACACAACGCTCCTCATCAGCGGGTCTATTGCAACCCCTATTCACCCCGTCCCGCCGGTGGGGATCCATTTCTATGCTTCATTGTGGAGTTACCAACCTTTCAAGGGAAGAACACCATTCTAGTGGTAGTGGATCGGTTAACAAAGCAGCTAATTTTATTCCCTGTGTCAGCTTACCCACTGCAAAACAGACATCAGATTTAATGATTCAAAATGTGTTACGCTTGCATGGAGTACTGGATGAGGTCATTTCGGATCGAGGGGTGCAATTCACTTCAAGGTTTTAGCAGAATTTCTGTGCCGCATTGGACAGTAAAGTAAACCTTTCTTCTGCTTTTCATCCCCAGACTAATGGACAGATGGAACGGACCAATCAGATCCTGGAGCAGTATCTACGCTGCTTTATCTGCCACCTACAGGATGATTGGGTAGATCTACTTCCACTGGCTGTTCTCCTATAAAAACTCTCAGAGTGCTTCCACTAAGCAGTCTCCTTTTTACGCCAATCTAGTATATCATCCTAACATTCTTCATCGATTTCCCATAGATACGCCCTTGCCGGCAGTGGCTGAAAGAATCACGTCTTTACAAAAGAATATTGATCTTCTAAAGGAAAATCTGGAATTGGCTCAGGAAAGGTATAAGAAAGCTGCAGATAAGTTTCGGAAACCTGCACCAGCTTTCAAGGTAGGAGACTTGGTCTGGCTGTCAAATAGAAATTTTAAATTGAGAATCCCATCATCCAAATTGGGACATAAGTACATTGGACCCTATAAGATCAGTAAGATTGTAAGTGCCTTTGCTTGTCGTCTTCAATTGCCCAGAACTATGAGAATTCGCCCTGTCTTTCACGTTTCCCTACTAAAGACAGCAGCCACCAATGCTCTTCCTGGACGCTTTTCTCCCCATCCTGACCAAGTGCTGGTTGATGGTCAGGAGGAATTTGTGGTAGAAAGGATTCTAGATTCCAGGATGTATAGAAATCAGTTACAATATCTGAATAAATGGCAGAGCTACCCAGTTGAAGACAACTCATGGGAACCAGTTAATAACATTAATGCCCCTTGCTTACTCCGTCAGTTCCATTAGAGGTACCCAGACAAGCCTGGTCTGAGGTGATCCGGAGGCTGTCCCTAAGGGGGAGTAATTTAAGGTTCTCAGTCTCTTTTGCCATATCTGATGTTTTTGAAACCTAGTTTTTCCGTCGGCCACTTTGCTTTCTGTCCTGCTGCAGCTACCTTGCCCTCAGTCAGTATGGAGTTTCCAGCTTTTATGTTTCTGCCCTGTTCTCTGCCTCTTGCCTTTTTAAGCAGCCTCAGCTGTTCAATCAGTGCTTCTGCATCATGTCTGCAGTTAGCCAGTGACCTGGCACCTGCAAGTCTTGGACATAGTATTCCAGCCATCTCCTAATGTGGATCTTTGGGACACTTGTGGACATTGGAAACCTGCTGCTTGCTAAATCAACATTTGCAAAGGAAGTAACAGAGATAGACCCTGAAACTGTTTCTGTGGTTTATGCTGAACTTAAAGTTTACTCTGGCCTGCTGTGCCTCCTGCCTCTGTACCTGCAAACTGTGTGATACCTTTTCCCTGTGGCATTACTTGTGTGAAGTAATGCAAGCACTTCTTAACCAAACCTGTGTCTCCTGTGTTTTCCTCGCACCCAAGCACAGGACCCTATATAGACTGTATAAAATACATCACAAATTCTCTTAATTGCATTCTAGTCTCTTTGACGTGGCTTGTTTACACGTTAGCAGAGAATTCCAACTGTGGCTGTGATATCCGGATGAGTTGTGGTTGCTATGTACAGAAGCGCCCCCACTGCTTGTCTGTAACTCTCATTGCTAGGTAGCAGATCTTCTTCTCCTTCCAACTTTAAGTAGGACGGATCTATTGGTGTTGATGCACCTTTGGCTTCTGACATTCCAAACTGGTTTAGTATTGCGGAAATTTTAGAACTTTGGTTTAGAAGAAAACTCCCATCTTCCTCTCTCTGGATTTGGATTCCCAAATAATATGTCACATTTCCAAGGTCCTTAGTCTCAAAGTGCTGGTTGAGAATTTCACCTAGCTTAGCAATTTCACTTTCATTGTTGTAGCTCTGTAAGCTCCCATGTCTGGAGTTGGTGAAGGGACTCCATCTCTTCATTAGCAGTATTTATACACTTCTGCTTCTTGTGGACAGGCAGTTTTTGCATCTCTTGCCATGACTGTGGCTCTGGTTCAGAATGTATTCTGACCATATAAGATAGGCGTCTAGCTTGGATAACTTTGTTTTGGCCTTTCTGATCTCCTGACTGGAAGTTGACTTGGTTCTTCTGTGTCTTCCTTGATGGCTTCAGAGCTTATCTACACTTCAGTGGTTTCCTTTAGAGAAATAGCGATATATAGCGATACATTTGTGTAATCGCTTACGATTGGTATTCTATCACCATGGCTACCACTGTGCTATGTGGTTATTGGTGGGTACACGTGGGGTTTATTGTTTACTTATAAGGATTTATATAATTTCTGAGATATGATGTAAGGAATTTTTAGAATACATTGTCTAAGATGTTTTGTATACAGTATATCCGATGGATGTTATTTTGTATCATGTATATTTATTGGTGATGGGCGTTACTGAAATGGTGATTTGCCTTGCCACACCATGTAAGGTCGCCATTTGTACTGCATGTTGTACTTGATAAAGGCCACAATATGGCCGAAACGTTGTATTAGATGATGGCAAAATAAAATAATTTTTTGTTACTTCTTTCACCCGAATTGGATGCTGCTCTTTTATTTTTTATACAACCTTTTATCAGACAATTAAGGCCTAAAAAATGGGAGGGCTTAAAATGTAATGCCCTGGAGTCAGACAGCCATATAATGCTATATATATAGGCTGTATATATTTCTGCTATAATAGTCATTATTGATGAACTTGATGTAACCAATTTCTATTCTTTTGCAAACCACCAAGATTTGTGGTCTCTGAGAGAGACTCCGACCATCTAGTCTATGAAAAACTACAGAGAAAAAAGATTGAACTATTATGTTTCACCAAGTGTGACCTTGGGAATAACTGCTGGGCATTTTCTGGTATATTCTGGTTATGTGGTGGTGGTGGACATACATGTGTACCGTGCATATACAGTTGAAACTAGAATTTTACATACACTATATAAAAAGACACATATGATTGTTTTTTCAATATCTGACATGGAATCAGAATAAACCTTTCCAGTTTAAGGTGAATTGGGATTACCATAAATATTAATATTTGCCAAATGCCAGAATAATGAGAGAGAGAGAATGTTTTAAGGCATTTTTATTACTTACCGCAAAGTTAAAAGTTTACATACATTTCATTAGTATTTGGTACCATTGCCCTTAAACTGAATGACTTGGGTCAAACATTTGGGATATCTTTCCACAAGCTTATCCCAATAGCTGGTTGTAATTTGGGCCCATTACTCCTGACAAAACTGGTGTAACTGATCCAGGTTTGTAGGTCGCCTTACTCACACATACATTTTCAGCTTTGCCCATACATTTTCAACAGGATTGAGATCAGGGCTTTGTGATAGCCACTACAAAATAATGACTTTGTTATCCTTAAGCCACTTTAAGTATGCTTTGTGTCATTGTCCATTTGGTAGACCCATTTCCACCCAAGCTTTAAATTCCTGGCTGATGTCTTGAGATGTTGCTTCTGTATTGCCACATAATCTTTTTTCATGATGCCATCTGTTTTGTGAAGTGTACCAGTTCCTCCTGCAGCAAAACGACCCCACAACATGATGTTGCCACTGCCGTGTTTCACAGTTTGGATGGTGTTCCTAGGCTTCCAAGCTTCTCCCTTCTTCCTCCAAATGTAATGATGGTCATTATGCCCAAAAAGTTCAATTTTAGTTTCATCAGACCACAGAACATGTCTACAAAATTTAAGGTCTTTGTTCCTATGTGCATTTGCAAACATTAATCTGGCTTTTTTATCCTTCTTTTGGAGTAATGGCTTCTTCCTGGCACTGTGGCCTTTCAGCCCATGTTGATACAGTACTCGTTTCACTGTGGATATTGACACAATCTTACTAGCTTCCGCCATCATCTTAACAAGATTTTTTGCTTTTGTCCTCGGGTTGATATGCACATGTCGGACCAAAGAACGTTCATCTCTGGGACTCGTCTCCTTCCTGTGCAGTATTATGGCTGGACATTCCCATTTTGTTTGTACTTGCGTATAATTGTTTGTACAGATGAACGAGGCACCTTCAGGTATCTTGAAATTGTACACAAGGATGATCCAGACTTGTGCAAGTCCACAATTCTCTTCCTGATATCTTGGCTGATTTCTTTAGACTTTCCCATGATGCTACACAAAGAAGCAGTGTGTTTCAGGTGAGCATTAAAATATATCCACAGATGTGTCTTTAATTAGCTTAGATTTTGCCAAAAGACATTCTCTCGCTCTCTCTCGTTATGCTGTCATTTGGCAAATATTTAGGGTGCATGCACACGTTGCGGATTCTGCTGCTGATCCGCAGTGGATTTGGCCTGCGGATCCGCAGCAGATTCTGCTGCGTTGTACAGTACCATGTAAACCTATGTAAAACAAAAAACACTGTGCACATGCTGCGGATTTTTCCGCGCAGATTTGCTGCGGATTTGAATACGCAGCATGTCGATTCTTTGTGCGGAATCCGCAGCGGTTTTACACCTGCTCCATTATAGAAATCCACAGGTGTAAAAACGCAGGGGAAATCCGCACAAAATCTGCAGAAAATCCGTAGTAAATCTACACTAAATCCGCAGGTAAAACGCAGGTCATTTTACCTGCGGATTTAGCAAAATCCGCTTGGAAAAATCCGTAACTGAATCCGCAACGTGTGCACATACCCTAATAATTATAGTAATCCTAATTGACCTATAATGGGAAAGGTTTATTATGATTTCATGTCAGATATTAAGAAACATACATATGTATCTTTTTATATAGTGTATGTAAACTAGTTTCAACTGTATATTTTTTCCCCTCAATAATCTCTTCTTTTCTCTGCATCCACTGTAACTATATGATGTTCAAACATACATTCACAATTCATGTAGGTTTATATTGATCTGGCTCTAAGTGAGGTTTTTCATAAGATTATGGCATAGCTTTAATGAGATCAAAAACCTTGCATTATGACTAAAACAGTGCTTCATTAGTTGTAGGTGCATATCTTTATAATAGCGCAGTTAATAAAGCCATCTCTGAATTAATTATATAGCTCCAGGGAAAATTGTACACTTTGTTGCTATTGCAAAAAAATACCTATCTGAACTTATTGTGACTTTAAGTAATTTCTCTAGGATGAATTGCTTTGCCAGAGTAAATGCCTTTTTGTGCTGTGTTATATCGTGGAGATGTCACCTATTTCACCCCTAAGATTGAACATCTTGGTTATTTTTCAATTTCTTTTTGTGTCTACTTCTGCAGTTTACTTTAAAATAGATTTTCCTCCATTACATGCTAGAACCTACATGTGAACTTCTGGTTATTTGCCTCATTTATTTTAGAACCAGGAAAAACTTTACTGAAAACAATACAGTATGTCTTGTGAAAGTTATTTTATTTTCTATGAAAAAGGTATAGAACTGTTTTTTGATTTTCATGTGACTGATTTTCAATTCTTATATTTTCCTTCTTTCTACATTTTCCTTGAGAGGATAACCTTCCAGAACATCATTTCCAATATTGTAATTGTATGGTTGTCTCTAAAATGTTTTATATAATGCTCGATATAGGATGGACCCCATATAATGCTCCATACAGAATGGGCCCCATATAATGCTGCATAGAGAATTGGTTCCATATAATGCTCCATAGAGAATGGGTCCCATGTAATGCTCCATATAGAATGGGCCACATACAATGCTCCATACAGAATGAAGGCCATGTAATCCTCCATACAGAATGGGCCCCATATAATGCTCAATACAGAATAATGGGCCCCATATAATGCTCCATACAGAATAATGGATCCCATATAATGCTCCATACAGAATGGGCCCTATATAAGGCTCCAAAGAGAATGGGCACCATATAATGCTCCATAGAGAATAGGCCCCATATAATGCTACATAGAGAATGGGTACCATATAATGCTCCATATCAAATGGGCCCCACATAATGCTCCAGACAGAATGGGCCCATATAATGCTCCAGACAGAATGGGCCCATATAATGCTCCATAAAGAATACGCTCCAAACATAAACAATAAATCAAATACTTACCTCTCCTTGTTCCCCACTGGCCGCTGCTTCATTCTCCTCAGCTCCGGTGTCTATTTCTGATCCTCTGCATTGCACAGTGCAAAAGGTGCGCTGCAGTGACGTCATCACACCATCTGCCCTGAGACATCAGAGTCAGAAGATACGGAAGAGACAGGACCTGCGGCCAGCAGGGAACGAGGAAAGGTAAGTATTTCAGTTTAAAGCACGGAGGTCCAGGTGCCAGCACCCAACTCATGGACCCCATAATGTACTGGTGTCCCCAGTACGGTGAGTGGGCCCCCCTGCTTACTCAAGGCCCCAGCCGTGGGTGGGGTAGATCAAACTAGTAAATGTATTATTGAAGCAGTTGCCCATGGCACTAATCTAACAGGTTTTTTACACTTTTTCCATAGCTCCTTGTTTTTGGTCTTCCTACCCTGGGTGATTATAGCGGACCCTGTGGACATTTTTAGTGTTTTAATAAATGGTGGAGATCGGTAAATATTGGTTTTCTCCCTTATATGGGGTATCGGCATGCTCAGGAGAAATTGCACAACTAATTTTGTGGATCCATTTTTTTTCTGTTAGCCTTGTCAAAAAAAAAAAATAGATCTGAAGTAAATTTTTTGGGAAAAGAAGTTAAATGTTAATTTTTTTTCCACATTCCAAAAATTCCTGTGAAGCACCGGAAGGATTAATAAACTTCTTGAATGAGGTTTTGAGCACCTTGAGGGGTGCAGTTTTTGGAATGGTGTCACTTTTGGGAATCTTCTATCATATGGGTCCCTCAAAGTGACTTCAAATGTGATGTGGTCCCTAAAAAAATGGTGTTGTAAAAATGAGATATCACTGGTCAATTTTTAATCCTTATAACTTCCTAACAAAAAAATTTGGGTCCAAAATGTTGCTGATGTAAAGTAGACATGTGGGAAATGTT
>VIAB01053730.1:0-13737 GCA_009801035.1 Oophaga pumilio | reverse complement strand
AAAAAAAACAAAAAAAATTCCCGGATTCCTTCAATATGAAAAGCTTCCAAAAACATGCTCAACACTTGCAAGGGTTAACTTTGGAAGTAGCCAGCCTGCGACAGCACGTGAGTAATTACCCTGGAGCACGCTCTGAAGAACCTAAGGATTACCTGAGTTTTTTTCTGGTAAACGGCAGGAATTTTTTACGTTTAAAAATGCATATTTACTATATTTTCGGCTTAGACCTGGATCCTCAGGGAGTGAATTACAGTGTGAGGGGATTATTATGTCTTTATCACGAAGTGAACCCCAAATCTGGGCATTTTCATTACACCCTGATAATCCTTGTTTGACGTCAGTAGAAGCATTTTCTACTGCTATGGGGTTGTTATATGATGATCCTGATCGGGACACATCAGCTGAGGCAGAGCTCAGATGGCTTAAACAGGGTTCTGTTGATGCTGAGAGGTATTGCACCCTGTTCAGACGATGGTCCGCAGAGGTCAGGTGGACTGACCCAGCGCTCAAGAGTCAGTTTTTAGCAGGTTTGAGTTAAAGGGTTAAAGATTTGCTCATTGCATATTCTGCACCTTCTACTTTGTAAACTGCTATGCAATTAGCTATCTGTTTGGATAGAAGATTGAGAGACAGGCGGAATGAAGAGAAGGCTCTTATAATGCTGGACCCAGTCTCTCAGGATAGCCCCGTCGACAGCGGGGAACCAATGCAACTTGGGGCGATGTCCTCTCGTTCCCAGGAGAGGGAGAGGAGGTTCTCTGAGGGGCTATGTTTGTACAGTGGTAAGGCTGACCATTTTATTAAGCAATGTGAGGTTCGCATAAGGAAGGAAAGAAAAAAAAGGTCAGTAGGAGCAACACTCCCGTTCGTATTGTGTTTTTACAGTCCGCAGGAGTTTTTTTTCTGGTAATACTACAGACTATTTTAGCTGCAGGTCATATAAGACCCTCTTAGTCTCCGGTGACTGTAGGATTTTTTTTGTCAAAAAGAAGGATGGGGGCCTTAGGCCATATCTGAATTTTTGGGAGATTACTAAGATCACTGTGCGCAATCCTTACCCATTGCCGTTAATTCCGGATTTGTTTAACCAGCTAACCGGAGCTAAGTGGGTCTCTAAGATTGACCTTCGTGGGGCATATAATTTGCTGCGGCTGAAGGAGGGCGATGAATGGAAGACAGCCTTTAATATCCCAGAAGGTCATTTTGAGTGTCTGGTGATGCCTTTTGGCCTTACTAATGTGCCTGCGTTTTTTCAAAATTTCATTAATGACATTCTGAGGCCATTGATCGGTAGGAGTGTTATTGTTTATTTGGATGATATTTTGATCTATTCACCTGATCTGGAGTCACATTGGCAGAGAGTCCGCTAAGTTCTACAGATTTTGAGCGAAAACAAACTCTTTGTTAAATTGGAGAAGTGCAAGTTTGCGGTACAGAAAACGAGTTTTTTGGGGTACTTGGTCTCCAGTGATGGGTTTGAGATGGACCTGGTGAAGGTTCAGGCAGTACTGGATTGGCCTAGGCCTGAATGTTTAAAGTCATTTCAAATGGTTTGCTAATTATTATAGAAAATTCATAAAGAATTTTTCTGTTATCGCTAAACCTATAACTGATCTCACCAAGAAGGGTTCTAATACTGTCCAATGGTCCACTGAGGCGGTGGAGGCTTTTGAGAATCTCAAGGAGAGGTTTAGCTCTGCTCATGTTTTGATCCAGACAGATGAGACCAAGTCATTTCTGGGAGAGGTTGATGCCTCATCAATTGGGGTGGGGGCAGTTCTGTGCCAGGAGGGAGAGGATGGGGTGCATCCCTGTGCTTTGTTTTCTAAAAATTTTTCGGAGACTGAGCTCAACTATGATGTTGGGAACTGAGAGATGCTGGCTATTAAACTCATGTTTGAGCATTGGCGACATTTTTGGATGGGGCTAGATATCCGATACAGGTTTTTACTGATCATGAGAATATGATTTATCTGGATGCTGCTAAACGTTTGAATGCCCGTCAACCTAGGTGGGCACTGTTTTTTGCCCGGTTCCATTTCTCCGTAATATATATTCCTGGCACAAAGAATGTCAAAGCGGATGCTTTGTCTCGTAGTTTCTCTCCAGCATTTAATACTGAGAAGGAGGAATGTATTTTGCAGAGAGGGGTGGTGGTGGCAGCATTGGGTTCTGAATTGGAAAATAGCATCCTAGAAGCCCAGAATTCTGCACCAACTAACACTCCGTATGGTAAATTATTTGTGCCTAGAGCCTTGAGGAGAGCTTTGTTTGCAGAATGTCATGAGTCTCGGTTGGAGGGTCATCCAGGGATTTCGGAAACTAGAAAGTCGATCGGTCGAAGTTTCTGGTGGCCAGGGTGGCATAGAGAAATCATCAAGTGGGTGCGTCAGTGTACTGTGTGCGCTAGGTCGAAGGCCTCACATGCCCCGGCTGCAGGGTTGCTGTGCCCTTTGGAGGTTCCTAGCTCGCCATGGACACGTCTTGCTATGGATTTTTATCACAGATCTGCCGGTCTCTGAGGGTTTTTTCTGTCAACTGGGTTGTTGTGGACCGGTTTAGTAAGATGTGTCATCTGGTCCCGTTTAATAAATTACCCTGCGCCAAGACTCTAGCTAAGGCATTTGTGAAAGAGATTGTCAGGCTCCATGGAGTTCCCACGAACATTGTTTCCGACAGAGGACCACAGTTTTGGGCTCGCTTCTGGCGTGCTTTTTGAGACAGATTAAAAGTTCATTTGTCATTTTCATCAGGTTATCATCCAGAGTCCAATGGACAGACCGAAAGGAAGAACCAGAATGTCGAGCAGTTTTTGAGATGTTTTGTAGCAGACCATCAGGAGATGTCGTCGGAATATCTACTACTAGCTGAGTTTGCCCGATAATCATACGTCTACCTCGGCTGGGTGTTCTCCTTTTTTTTGCTGTACAGGGTGACATCCATCTTTCAGTTCATTTTCAAAGATTGGGGCGGCTGTGCCTGAGGAGGTGAGTTTTTCTGGAAATTTGGAAAGGGTTTGGACCAGTGTACGCCATAATCTGAAAGAGGAATAGGAGGTCAAAGAAATATTTTGACAAGAAGAGAAGGGAGGCATTGTTTGCAGTTGGCGACATGGTCTGGTTGTCCTCTAGGAATCTGCGTTTGAAGATCCCTATTAAAAAACTGGGCCTAAGCTTGTAGGACCCTTCAAAGTGGTTCAAGTTATCAACTCGGCAGCGGTGAGATTAGACATCCCCTCGTACTGGAGAATTTATTCAGTTTTTCATGTATCTTTACTGAAGAAAGAAAGTTGACACGCCAGATAAGGAGGCGATGCTGACTGTTCCTCCAATTGATGAGGACGGCGAGTTTGAGATTTCAGGTGGCACAGAGGAAGGTTGCAGTATCTCGTGTCCAGGAGGGGTTTCGGTCCCGAGGATAATTCCTGTGTGAAAGCTGAGGACGTCTCGGCCTCAAGGCTGATTAAGGCTTTTCACAGGAGATTTCCGAATAAGGCTCGGCCAAAAGGATCTTCGTAAAAGGGGATGAACTGTTAGAATCTATTTCGTTTTGACCATCCGCCATCTTGTTGTGGTTTTCTGGCTGCTGGTCTTTTTCCCCTGGTGCTGGGTTTGTCTAAGGTCAGGTGATTGTATCACCCTTTATTACCCAGCGCCTGCCTCCCAGTCCTTGCTGGACAACAGTGTTAATCCACTAAGAATTCTGGCTAGGTGCTTTGAAAGCTTTCTGTGTTTGATATTGTGCCATTCTGGAATCTCTAGTTCTGACTGCTTTTTTTTGTTTTCTTTTCATTTCTGCAGCTTCCTCTATTTTCCTACTAGGAGGTTACCTGACTTTTTGTTCCCAGTCCCTAGATTGTTCAGGGATACCCTTCCCCCTACCTTTAGGTCTTCATTTGAGTTTAGCCTAGGAAACGTCGTTGGGTCTATGCACAAGGAATAGGTCGCCCACTCCATCGTAGGGCTTCAGCCTAGTCCTAGTAGAGGGTCAGCTTCTCCCCCTTCTGCCCTAGTCCTGAGTTGCAGATCCATAACAGCAACTATCGTATCACAGACCACCTACAGAAAGAAAGTCAGAGATGCAATCACATATTTTTAGAAATTCCATTTTTTTCAGAATGTCTGAAAACAATCATTTTTGATAATTATCCACAACGACACATCAATAACTGCTCTGCTTCTGACTGATTGTTCACTCTCATCACCTCGGCTTCCATTTCCAGCATTTTCCTCTGCATCATGGTGATATTTGATCACAAGCTTTATGTTTTCTGCCAGATGCAGTAAAATACAAAATTTCTCATTTAAAGAATTCAGTTCCTGACTCCAACTCTCTGAAATATTGAACGAGTGCCCAGACGGGCCGGTGCGGTCCTCGCTCACAAATAATTTGGATGGCATTGTTAGCAGGCGGCGGGTTGCTGGCTTGGGAGATTACACCGTGCTGAGAATGGTTTATATTTTCCAAGGAATGTAGCCAAGACATGAAAGTTAATGTCGACAAAGAATTACAACCCAGCAGTGGCTACATTGTAATGACGCCTACTATTTGTACATTGGGTGACCCAATTATTTTTCTAAATGTACAAACTTTTTAGTCTCAGTTTGCCTAGTGTGTCTTATATCTGAAATCTATGGATAAGTATTGAACTAAAATGTTCCATATACAAAATAATAGGAGGAGGAAGAGGAAGCAGATGAAGGCTCAATGACTGTACTAAAGTGCACTCTTCCAATATTTTACCAAACAGCCTATTCTCCTATAGTCTTTGCAGATGTTTTCTGCGTCTCTCAGGTGCTACACCAGCTACAGAATGCAGAGAAAGTGATGGCACGGGATACAGTGACAGCAAACTGCCAGAATCTTGCCATCATGTGCGCTACCAGATTCATGTGCCCCTCAAGTGCACCATCACTTATACAGAAAGATGACAGCGTATTACCGCGAACTCTGCGTGTCCGTAACCCCTAAAAATTTCTGTGGAAGTCATTCAAAATGGATAACACAGCCACTGTCAACTGCTAATGCTGACAAGCCCCCGGCAGACAACGCCCCTCTCTTCTATGCTCCAACGCTCTAGTCGCTCTTTCCCTCTCTATCTTCACTTTCTCTTCTCTTTCTCTGACCTTTGTATCTCTCTTTTGCCCTTTCTTTCTCTCTGCTCTGTCTCTCTCTCATTCTGCTCCCTAGCTGTCTATGACATAGAGTATGGCTGTCTCTTTCTCTCCTCTTTCCCTCTATTGATCTTCAGTTTCTTTCTCTTTTCATTCTTTCCCTCTTCTTTGGGTTTTTCCACCTTTCCTCAGCCCTCTCTCCCTGTGTTTCACCATTGCTCTCTTTCTTTAAGCACACTTTTCTTCATTTCCTCCATCTCTCTCTTCTTTACATTTCTGATGATTACTCCAACTGTCTCTCCCTCTTTTTGTCCTTTGTTCTCTGTCTGTTTTCACTCTTTCCCTTCCTCTCTTTCTTTGCCCTCTTCCTAGGGATTTGCTGATTTCTCCAGCCTCCTCTCCTTTTTGTCCCTCGCTCTCTTTCTTTTTTCACTCCTTCCCTTCCTCGCTGTCTTTGCCCTCTTCCTAGGCTTCTGCTGATTTCTCCAGCTCCTCTCCCTCTTTTAGTCCCTCACTCTCTTTCTCTTTTCATTCTTTTCCTTCCTCTCTGTCTTTTCCCTCTTCCTAGGATTTTACTGATTTCTCCAGTTCCTCTCCCACTTTTTGTCCCTCGTTCCCTTTCTCTTTTCAATCTTTCCCTTGCTCTGTCTTTTTCCTCTTCTTAGGGCTTTTGCTGATTTCTCCAGCTTCTCTCTTTCTTTTTGTCCCTCACTCTCTTTCTCTTTCACTCATTCCCTTCCTCTCTTTCTTTGCCGACTTCTTAGGGCTTCTGCTGATTTCTCCAGCTCCTCTCCCTCTTGTTGTCCTTCTTTCTCTTTCTCTTTTCACTCTTTCACTTCCTTTCTGTCTTTGCCCTCTTCTTAGGGCCTTTGATGACTTCTCCAGCCCTCTCTCCTCTCCCTATTAAGCAGTCCCTTAGATCCCTTCTGAGCCCCAGATTCCTGCTCTCTGCTGCCCTTCTGCTTTCATCAGCAGGTATTTACTAGTACTCATTCCACAATCCTTAGCCGACTATCTTATACAATACTGATTCACTCAAAAGGACCATTATTCCTCACAGTGCAGCTGAATACCGTCCTCCTTACTGAGGTCTCCCCTATTGTTAACCCCATCAGCACTTCTATTGGAGGTAATTTTCCCTATATCTCACCCTTATGTTTATCACATTACATGATTCATGTGAACTATTACTTCCTACAGCACTGTTGATTCCTGACAACTCCATCTACACACTGAGCTATATTTTAGTGGATATTTATCCCTTCCAGTGTTTCATTAAGGTAACTGTGTCCATATCAATGGAATTTATGGGACTATTATCATATTGTATTCCGATTTTCTGTGCCCTCTTATTATTTACATCCTCTTTTCACTCTATATTAGGATTTCTAACCTGGCTCTTACTGCTCTATTGCATTCTATGATTGGCACTGGACTATTACTAAGGTAATCATTATATACAAAATGTTTATGTATACCCCTATGTCCTCTATGAGCTCCTTAGTCCTGTTGATTTATGCTATGCTACAGCATTATTTACTTGAAAACACCATTTTGTTATATATTGACCGTCTATCTGTATATATCTGTATATATTTGTACATAATTTTCTTTGGGAAGTTTATTTATTTATTCTTTTTTATGCCACAATGTATGGAATATTTTTATTTACACTCATTTTTGTCTTTACAGCGTTATTTGACAAAGGCCCTGGTTGGGCCGAAACGTTATATATCGCTTTCTTTCTGTCCTTAAATGTTGCCTAATTTGTTAATAAATATATATTACTCAGCATTTCAAAACATCATCTTAGAGTGCGGTGTTCTCCTTTATACTATTGGGGATCTTCTGGTCCATTACACCTGCACCTACCCTACTTGTTAGTTGTGTGCACGCCCACTTCTACTCCATTCTACTGCTTTCTTAGACATCAGTCCTGTCTAACTCTCCGGTCCTGGTGAGGCGGCCCCTGTTCATCATCGGCTGTCAGAACTGGAGGGAACTGCTCCCCTTCCATCAGCTGCTTACTTAATGTGTCTCAACAGTAGACATACCTCCTAAATCCTATAGAACCTTTAATTCAATTGGACCGTGGGTGCACCTAGAGCAATGTTACCTTACCTGATAACCAATGACATAACTTCAACACCATGAGCCCCAATGGAAAATCTCGAAATGGGTCCCCAACTACCATGGCACTTTAATTGTACTGGCCTTCTCATAAGGGCTAAAGGGACTTTTGGACCCCCTAGGGCCTAGGCTCTAGGACCCGGATGCACCTACTCTAGTTGGCCCCTGCTGACAGCAATAGTCTTTTTCTATGTGTAACCCCTGCAGCACTTCTGTCCCCAGGAGCATCAGTGATGCAATCAGTTTATTTTTCCTAGTATTAATTACATTATATCGCTTTAAAACTTTGGCGAGTTTTCTAATAAAAGACATAAAGAAACTACGGCAAACAACCGAACTAGACAAAACTTTTTGCAGGATGAAAGGAGACGGCCACATCACAGCGCGGCCGATGTTTTGTTCACCTCATTTAGGTATCAGTATATGAGATGACGCCTCACATTGGAAGCAATTATGGGGGCATTATTGAGCCGATCATAATATATTTTTCCTTCACACAATTGGCATCACCGTGACGGACAAGTAATTTCAGAAACCATTATACACAGAAAAACGCTCTCCAATTACATGTAATAACGGCCCTGAAAGATTAGTCCGGGACGGCGGAGTACACTGTATTAAATGAGAAAATGAGACCAGAGACAAAACTGAATATTTTATCAAAATAGATGATTATTTCAAATTATATTTTGTTAAAATTTACAATAAATGTCAACAAGTGGAAGAGAAAATTAATGTTCAGCTGTGAGGCTGAAGACATGAATTAAAGGGAGAGTCCAGTCCAGAATTAAATCTCATCTCATCTATAATGACTGTGTGACACCAGGAACGCTCCTGTATTGATTGGTGCACTGAGAACTGTCTGAACATACTGCCCAAACCCCTGCCCTGGTCAATAGGTGGTGCCACACTAATACCACAAGTACTGCTGAACGCTGGCAGCGTATTGCATTTCAGCTTTGAGACCTGTTGTCTATTCCTTGTGTGGCGCCCCTGAGGGTTCAGTCACCACAGCGGTATTCCAACCTCACCCAGAGGTGTGATACCCCATCTCCAGGAAAGGAGGGAGCACCACCTAGGACTCTAACACCTGCACCCAACACACACTAGAACAGCTGGGCACCCTGGATGGACCCTACGGGAGGATGGTCTCATCCCAGGTTGAGATAGGAAAGGGTGTATGGGTGGGTGGAGTAGCAGTAGCAAGGAGGAGTGAAGCTTGAGGGAGCAGTAGGCAGGATTAGAGAGTCCTGAGGAGGAAGAGGAAGGAGTAGGACATGTATTGAGCAGCTCCCAGTGAGGGGAGGCTGCAGAGAAAGAGAAGGGGTCTAGATAGAGATTCATAAGGGACTGGAAGCTGGAAGAGCTTAGTCCAGGAGTGGAAAGAAGAAGTAAAGAGTGGAGAGAGAGAGAAGCAGAAGGAAAGAGAAGCTTCTGGAGTGAGAGAGAGGAAGAAGTCCTAGGGATACGGAGAGAGCAGGAGCCATCCGTTGGTCCCGGTCTGTTGGCAGAGGGACTAGGTCGCGGAAGGGAACTCGACCCCTAGACTAGTGGAAGAACTTCATGATTCAGCTAGCAAGTTGACTGCTGTGATACCATAGGGATCACAGTCATTAACCACCATTATCTTCTCTGAGAGGCAGCTATATAGAATCAAGAGGAACGCAGAAATAAGTCGTTGTCCTAGAAGATTTGCAGCCGCTGATCTGAGACACTGTTGGTGAAGGTGCTGTAGGATAGAAGGCAAGGAAATCAGCACAGGGAGACGGCCAGAGAAAGAGACACAAACATCTAGAACGGAGTCCTGGAAAGGTGCATCCCAATCTACCTGGGGGTTTGCTGAGCCCCTCACCTGGAGGACACAGTGCCAAGCGGGCATCTGTACTGCTAGCATCAGAACTGTGAGTAAAGCTTTGGAAACTGCAACTCGCTGACTGTTTCTCAGTTTCTTCCTGCGTCACCCATTGCACTCAACTACATCTCCCAGCACCATTACTACCTTTCACTACATCTACCTGCCCTGGGATCCCATAGTCTCACCTGTGGGAGACTGTACCAACTCTGCTGCATCTCACCATCTATCCCAGAGGATCTGCACTGCAGCGCTGGTCACCATTGACCAGATACCACAGGTGGCGTCATGAATACCTACACTACAAACTCTAAACATCCCCTGTAAATAATTTCCCTTTCATTGGACGCCCAGGGCCACGGACCGCGTCACTGCCGCTGTGACACATCCCCTCAATACACCGGCCCGGTACCGAGTATCCCACTGCCCTGGCGATCCATTTTGGCGTCACGAACAGGATTACGAAGCCCGGTATCACCGGGTCCTGCGTGTCTACTTTGAACTGTATTTTGTGCAAAGAGAACTGTTGAAAGCGCTTGAAACTTTGTTGGAAATTGTGAGAAGCAATCGCCATATTTGCACCATGAGGCGTGCAAGGAGAGGAAGGGCGTATCATCGTGGGTGGGAACCCACAAAGTGGCGCGGAAGATATGACCGCCCTGTCTAAATGTTACTGCACAATAAGAACATGTCCATCAGCGAGAGAGATCCGCCTCCTGATTCCCATTGGTGGCAAAAGGAGAAAGAAGGTCCACCCCCAGAAGAAAACGCGGGAACTCCTGTATGCAGCGACATTAGTGAAGTTGAGCAAGATGGCGGACGGAGGAGACCAGGGAAGCGGAGGAGCCGAGGAGAGCTTCTTCCCCGGGGTCAAAGATGAAGAAATGCCCATGGCAGCAGAAGAAACCCTGCCTTATGAAGAGGCAGAAGAAGTGGCTCAGCAACTGGAGGAGGCCGAAATGATGGCGCAGTCCTGGCAGAAAACCCTGCTGAAGCAGCAACAGTCACTGGAGCCGCAGAGGCCGCAATGGCGCCCAACCACTCCAGACCAGGAACAAGAAGTTACCTCCGGTCCCGGAGCAACCAGTGAGGCCGAAGACCTGGCCTCGGTGGAGGAGCTGCAGACGCAACTAACAGCGGTGTCTCAATGGAAGGAGATCGGCGCTGAAGAAATGTAGGTATTGGGCAACGAAATTATTATTGCTGTAGCCGATGACACCCTGGTGGAGCCCCTGACACCCCCACCAACCCAGTGCACACCAGCCACCCAGACACCAGTGGTGGAGTCGATGACTCTGGTGCTAGGCAATGTGCCCGTGGACAGCAATGGTCCTGTGCTTGCACAGCCATCAAGTGGTAGCTCCCAGGTACTCCATGAGTTCTCTGAAGAGAACCAGGTAGTACCAGGTGCTACCTCTGAAAAGAACTGAACCCATACTGCCTAATTTAACTGTAAATAGTTTTCTATCATGTTTTCCTACAAGTTGACCCAGTAGGGTCTTCGCACAGTTCACTTTGTTGTGTGTTTTTAAGAACAGTGAGGCCATGAACTGCAGCTGGTCCAAACTTCTATTTCTATATAGTTCTGCACCTATTTAGGTGCTCTATCTTGGTTTTACCTAAAGCCTGTAGGGTGCGCTGACACCCTATACTACTACTGACCTAAGAACAAAAACCCGTTTGGTGTGGCCGAAGAAGTGGTCCACAAAGGAGACCAGTTGTTGCCTTGAAGCCCGCCCAAGGCCTACGTTGATGGTTTGTGACCGGTCCCTCATGTTGCACTGAGGAAAAGTTTTATTGAACCTGAATCAGAATGGTTTATTGCACTTGAAGATACCCCGGCTGGGATGGTATCTGCTCTTTACCTCTTTGATGACCGTTATGATTGTGTATGAATAAAAGTGTTACTATATTTGTACAATATGTTTAAAGTGAATTAAGAAGTATTTTGTGCTATAGAGTTATGTAGAGTACTTTTAGATAATGTGTAAATTAGTTTTACTAGCCAATATCATTTAGTATAAATATGTACAGACAGATGAGAGTTGAAGCACTTTTTGTAGACAGGGACAGAGTAGTCCAAGTTCAGTAGCGAACCACCTAGCAACGGTTGCTACGTAGAAAGCACCCCGGAAGGGGTCTGCACTAGAAGAGAACTGAATGTAAATATTGTAGAATTTTCATATTTTTGTACTTTTGAAAGAAAAGAATTGTGCTCTATCTTGGTAGTGAACCTGAGAATTGGCAGTTGCTACCAAGATCACTTTTCAACTAGGTTAATGTTATTATGCAACGTTAACGAAAAAGTGCCTCCCATCCTGGCAAGTTGAGTTTGAAATTGTTCTCCATTGACATGCATGTCATAAAAATTTTGTATGTTTCTGTAACATCTGTTTACTTTATTCCAGCCCGCGGACGTGCTGTGTTTAACAGGGGGGTATGTGGCGCCCCTGAGGGTTCAGTCGCCACAGAGGTATTGCACCTCACCCAGAGGTGTGATACCCCATCTCCAGGTAAGGAAGGAGCACCACCTAGGACTCTAAAATCTGCACCCGACACACACTAGAACAGCCGGGCACCCTGGACGGACCCTATGGGAGGATGGTCTCATTCCAGGCTGAGATAGGAAAAGGTGTATGGGTGCGTGGAGTAGCAGTAGCAAGAAGGAGTGAAGCTTGAGGAAGCAGTAGGCAGGATTAGAGAGTCCTGAGGAGGAAGAGGAAGGAGTAGGACGTGTATTGAGCAGCTCCAAGTGAGGGGAGGCTGCAGAGAAAGAGAAGGAGTCTAGATAGAGACTCAGAAGGGACTAGAAGCTGGAGGGGCTTAGTCCAGGAGTGGAAAGAAGTAAAGAGTGGAGAGAGAGAGAAGCAGAAGGAAAGAGAAGCTTCTGGAGTGAGAGAGAGGAAGAAGTCCTAGGGATACGGAGAGAGCAGGAGCCATACGTTGGTCCCGGTCTGTTGGCAGAGGGACTAGGTTGCGGAAGGTAACTCGACCCCTAGACTAGTGGAAGAACTTCATGATTCAGCTAGCAAGTTGATTGCTGTGATATCATAGGGATCACAGTCATTAACCACCATTATCTTCTCTGAGAGGCAGCTATATAGAATCAAGAGGAACGCAGAAATAAGTCGTTGTCCTAGAGGATTCGCAGCCGCTGATCTGAGACACTGTTGGTGAAGGTAGGATAGAAGGCGAGGAAATCAGCACAGGGAGACGGCCAGAGAAAGACACAAACATCTAGAATGGAGTCCTGGAAAGGTTCATCCAAATCTACCTGGGGGTTTGCTGAGCTCCTCACCTGGAGGACACAGTGCCAAGCGGGCATCTGTACTGCTAGCATCAGAACTGTGAGTAAAGCTTTGGAAACTGCAACTCGCTGACTGTTTCTCAGTTTCTTCCTGCGTCACCCATTGCACTCAGCTACATCTCCCACCACCATTACTACCTTTCACTACATCTACCTGCCCTGGGATCCCATAGTCTCACCTGTGGGAGACTGTACCAACTCTGCTGCATCTCACCATCTACCCCAGAGGATCTGCACTGCAGCGCTGGTCGCCATTGACCAGATACCACAGGTGGCATTACGAATACCTACACTACAAACTCTAAACATCCCCTGTAAATAATTCCCCTTTCATTGGACGCCCAGGGCCACAGACTGCGTCACTGACGCTGTGACACATCCCCTCAATACACCGGCCCGGTACCGAGTATCCGACTGCCCTGGTGGGCGATCCACTTGTGCACCTATGTTTTGTTGCAGTGAGCTGGTAGATAATTAGCTCTATGCTGGGAGACATGGAGGGGCTTCTTCTGAATAAACCCTAGCAGACAGTCTGTGGTTGCCAGTTATTAGTTCAGCTAGATCTGGTCTCTCTGATACGTTGCTCCTTTGTGCTATTTTGTATCGACCCCTCTTGCCTGTTTACACTGCACAATAATCGTGAAACGAGCGTTCCTTGTTCACTTTAGTCTTTCAGTGTAAATGTAGCTTTTAATACAGCATCATCTGAAGTTGCTCAATACATTCTCCACAGCAAAAGCCTGCAGCTGTTGTACATTCCTTCCCCACAACTAAGGCTTAGGGGTTTGTACTCGGCTTCCTTGTTAATTTGGATTGTCTTCCTGCAGTCATGTCCTTAGTTAGGCTATGTTTACATACAGCTTTTTGCTGCATTTTTTTTCTTCAGCCAAAATCTACTTTCTTGGTAGTAACACTAGGGGCACACTAGCTATCCCTGCTTCCTGGATTACTTCTGATGGTGGAGATGCTGGGGCCATGTGCCTTGCTGAATTTGTGAATCAGCGCTTTATCTGTCCTCACCCACAGAAGTGGGGAGTAATAGTGTATGTATATGCACAAACCAGACTAACAAGGGATGACGTACTGGGATAAATGAAAATATCAAACATACAAATGTGCACTCACACAGCACAGACGAACACTGGGGAGAAAAGGAAGGAAAACCAAATAAGAGAGGATGAGGAATCGCACACAGCAGAACACCAGTCAACAATTGCAGATCAACACTCCAAACGCCCCTACCAACAACCAACTCCTCCACTCCACACCAGGCAGTAAAAGACTAACACTTGCTATACTGTTATGTTACGGTAACTGAGGAGTGCAGGAAAAAA
>VIAB01053717.1:0-13744 GCA_009801035.1 Oophaga pumilio | reverse complement strand
TGTTTTTGCTGTCTGCTACCCTAGTTCAATACACTATTTTGGGGCAAAGATTTAAAAAATACTGGCTACACATAGAAGAGTGTGGTATCTCCGTCAGACGCCTCATCTATCTGTGGGTTACAAATTGTAGCATTTCAGGGTTCCATTCCACTGTTTTTGCTGTGTTTTACCCTAGTTATTGACACCAGTTTGCTAAAAAAAAATATGTACAGTCCAGATATTTTAAAGTGTGATTTTCCCGCACACGGATCACATTTATGTTCGCTCTCAATTCAGCCATTTGTAGCTAACGTGGAAAATATTTTAGTCCATTTAAAATGGGCAAGGCACATGCAAAGGGACGGGGAAGTGAACGTGATGGTGATGGTGTATGCAGAGGCCGAGACCGTGGGCAAGCAGAAATTGTGCCACAACAAACATCCACATCTTCTCGCATGACCTTCCTGTCGGAACGCAGAACAGCACTATTGAAACCAGAACAGTGTCAAAAGGTTGTTGGCTGGATAGCGGATAATGCTTCCAGTCACTTTGCTAACACTACCAGCACCCTGTCTTCCACAAGGTCAAGTCTGAGTAGCCATGAATCTGGACCTCACCCTGATCCTCCTGCCATGCCGAGTGCCCAGAGACAACTGATCCCACACTTGGACACTCTGAAGAGCTGTTCACTTTTCCATTTATAGATTCAGGCCTCTCACCCGGTCCACTTGAAGTGGGGCAAAATGAGATTGCATGTAGCGATGCCCAAATATTTGATCAGCCACGTTCACAAAAAGGCGACGATGGGAACATGATGAGACGATGATGAGATGATGAGACACAATTGCCAGATAGTCAGGAGGAGGACCACGGTGTGGAAGTGGAAGAGGAGGTGGTAGATAATATAGTAACTGACCCAACCTGGCAGGAGGACATGCAGAGTGAGGACAGCATCACACAGGGGGAGGGAGGCATAGCACCACAACAGGCAGAAAGAAGCAGTGTGGTGGCCACAGACAGAAGGTGGGCAACCATTCCTCGTAACACCAACATGACGGAAGTTGGCTATACAACTGTTAGGTCTTCCTGTGTCTGGTTGTTTTTTAAACACACTGCCGATAACCCCAAACAGGCCATTTGCACCACCGGCCATTCCTGCATCAGCAGAGGAAGCAAAAACTACCAGCCTGACCACCACCAGCATGTTCAGGCACATGGCAACAAAGCACCTGACTTTGTGGGCCGAACCCCAGGGTCCAGAAACACTGTCTGCGGGTGACACCACTGCTTCTTCCACTGTTGTGCGTGGTAGTCAATCCCCTGTCCATAGTGCCTGCGAAGATGCCTCCTGCCCTGCACCTGTTGTTACACACACTCAACTACCATCATTTTCAAGCACGTCCACGTCCTTGTCCCAGCGGAGCTTTCAGTTGTCCATACCCCAGTCATTGGAACACATACGGAAATACGCAGCCAATGCCCCACAGGCAACAGTACTAAATTCACAATTTTCTTGTCTGCTTGCGCTCAAAATGTTGCCTTTTAGACTTGTGGAGACAGAAACTTTCCGCAACCTGATGGCAGCGGCCATCCAAGGTACTCTGTCCCCAGCCAACACTATTATTCCTAGTGTGCCGTCCAGGCATTACACAAGCATGTGTCCCACAGCATTACCCATGCCCTCGGCAACGCAGTTACTGGGAAAGTCCACGGAACCACGGACACATGGACAAGTGCTTCTGGGCAGGGATGGTACATCTCGCTGATGGCACACTGGGTTAACATAGTGGAAGTCGGGACCCAGTCAGCGCTTGGGATGGAACACGTCCTCCCGGCGCTGAGGATTACAGGCCCTTGGTCAATCAGGGTTGCCTCCAAAGTCTACAGCTCCTGAACCTCATCCTCCTCCTCTTCAGCCTCCATCTCCAAAATGACCACATCAGTCACAAGCTGCGGCAGCACTCCCTCAGCCAAGCATCAATAGGCTGTGCTGAAGCTAATATGATTAGGTGACAAACCGCACAATGCTGAAGAGTTGTGGACAGCTCTGAAAGAGCAGGCAGATCTGTGGCTGACACCACTGAACCTACAGCCAGGCATGGTCGTATTTGACAATGGCCGGAACCTGGTGGCGGCTCTGAGGTGAGTCGAGCTCACACAAGTACCATGCCTGGCCCATGTGCTTAACCTCATGGTTCAGCGGTTTCTCAAAACCTACCTGGAGCTGCTGGATCTGCTTGTCGAAGTACACTGAGTGTGTGCCCATTTTAGAAAGTCAGTTACAGCTTCAGCTGCCCTTGCCATGTTTCAGCAGTGTTTGCAGCTTCCGGCTCACCGACTGGTGTGTGATGTCCCCACACGTTGGAACTCTGCACTGCATATGTTGGAAAGGATTTGGGAGCAGAAGAGAGCAGTTGTTGACTACCAGTATCAACAAGGCCGTCGGTATTCAGTTCAGACTCTACAGATAAGACTTCAGGAGTGGACATGGATGTCAGACATATGTACCATCCTACAAAACTTTGAGTACACCACCAAGATTTCATGTGCTATAGACAGTAATACAAGCACAACTGTCATACCGTCTGTTCAGCGTGGATGGCCAGAGGACAGGGAGGAGGAGGAGGACAGCATGGTCTGTCATCCTGTTGGTGAGGACACGGAAGTCTTGCCTGTTTGCAGTCTGGCATGCATGGCAGGTTTTCTGTTGCGCTGCCTTTCCCGGGACCCTCACATTATTAAAATTTTTGCTGACACTCATTACTGGTTGGTGACACTTCTAGACCCACGCTACAAGGAGAACGTTCAATCTCTTTTTCCAGAGGCAGTTAGGTGTACTAAAATGTTGCAGTACCAGAGGGTCATTGTTGCAGAATTATTAAAAAATTCCCATCTGAAAACACTGGTGGCAGAGGTCACAGTTCGTTGGACAACAAAAGAGTAGAGGTGAGAGAGACAACTCCAATCCAGCAGAGGCAGGGTAACACTGGCAAAGTTCTGGGACAGTTTTCTCAGACCCTCCCGTCACTCTGGTCCAGAGGCACGGGGCACTCTAACAAGGAGTGCAAAGTTTGGGAAGATGCTGAGGGAGTACCTTGTTGACCTCCGTGATTCCTCTGTGCCTTTTAATTATTGGGTATCCAAGCTGGACACGTGGCATGAACTGACTCTCTACCCCTTGGAGGTCCTGGCCTGCCCTCCGCTAGTGTTTTGTCAGAGCGGATTTTAGTGCCCCTGGTGGAATTATAACTGGTAAGTGCATCCGCCTGTCAACTGAAAATGCTGACAATCTGACTCATAAAAATGGGCTGGATTGGGGCAGACTTCTCTACACCACCAAATGATAACAGCAAAACATAACATCCAATACAGTGTCTTTTTTTGGGAGGTGTATTACCATGCACCTCTTCACACCCACACATGTGTATACGCTACCTGAGTTTGGCTATTTGGTGTGTTATCCTCCTCCTTCTCCTCATCTTCATCATCCACCACCACTATGTCACCATGGTGACTGTGGTCTGTGATGCAACAGTCAACTTATTTTGTAAAAGGGTGTTTTTGATGCACTTTAAAAAAAAAGTTTACACAGTATGTTGATGTGTAACTCCCAGGGGGAAATGTTTGTCAGCCCATACACTTAATTTATGGGCATTCCAAGTAAAGGATACCCTCTCCTTTAAACTGGGAAGACATTTTTCATAGGCCATCCTCCATGTTTCTTCAGACACCACCATTAGAACACAAGGGTGAACGTGTTCCGGCATGCAACAGCCACTATATTGTTTTGCAAGGGTGTTTATGATGTCTGTACAAAAAATATTTACACAGCAGGTTGAAGTCCCCCCCAGGAGAAAATGTTTGTCAGCCCATACACTTAGTGTATGGGCATTCCAAGTATAGGAGACCAGCTCCTTAAAACTGGGAAGACATTTTCTGGAGGCCATCCTCCACATCTTTTCTGACACCACAACTAGATCACCAGGGTGGATATGTTCCGTGATGCAACAGCCACGTAATATTTTTGAAGGGTGTTTATGATTCCGTACCTAAAATGTTGAGATAGTGTGTTGATGTTTACCCCCTAGGGGGAATTGTTTGTCAGCCCATACACTTACTATATGGGCATTACAAGTATAGTAGACCTGCTCCTTTAAACTAGGAGGACATTGTTCGTAGGCCATCCTCCATGTCTCTTCAGACACCACAACTAGAACACGAGGTTGAATGTGTTCCGTGATGCAACAGCCACTACATTGTTATGCAAGGGTGTTTATGATGTCCGTACAAAAAATATTCATTCAGTAGCTTGATGCATCCCCCAAGGGGAAAATGTTTGTTATCCTATACACTTAGTGTATGGGCATTCCAAGTATAGGAGACCCGCTCCTTAAAACTGGGAAGACATTTTCCAGAGGACATCCTCCCGTGATGCAACAGCCACTATATTGTTTGCAAGGGTGTTTATGATGTCCGTACAAAAAATATTTACACAGTAGGTTGATGTGCCCCCCCAGGGGAAAATGTTTGTCAGTCCATACACTTAGTGTATGGGCATTCCAAGTATAGCAGACACCCTCCTTTAAACTGGGAAGACATTTTCTGTAGGCCATCCACCACTTCTCCTCCGACACCACCGTTAGATCACCAGGGTGAACGTGTTCTGTGATGCAACAGCCACGTAATATTTTTGAAGGGTGTTTATGATGCCCGTAACAAAAATGTTGAGACAGTATGCTGATGTGTACCCCCCGGGGGGAATTTTTTGTCATCCAGACCCGCTCCTTTGTATTGGAAACAGATTTTTAGGAGGACTTCCTCCACGTCTCTTCCAATTGGTATTTGGGTGCATCCAAATTTGGGGCAAGCCTTGCATTTACTGCATAGGCAAACAGTATGAGACCCACTTCCTAATAATGTGAACTTTGTTGGCTGTTCATCTTCAACAATGCAATTCTCCACTGCCAGTTCTTCAGCCTCAACACTGCAATGCTACAATGCAGGGTCTTCAGCCTCACCACTGCAATTCACCAATGAGGGTTCTTCAGCCTCAACATTGCAATTCTCCACTGCTGGTTCCTCAGTCTCAACAATGCAATTGTCCACTGCAGGTTCTTCTGGCTCAACAATGCAATTGTCCACTGCAGGTTCTTCTGGCTCAACACTGTAATGCTCCACTGCCGGGTGTTTTTCCTCAACACTGCAATGCTTTAATAAAGGTTCTTCATCCTCAACACTGCAATGCTCCATTGCTGGGTTTTTAGCCTCAACACGGCAATTGCCCACTGCTGTATCTTTAGCCTCAACACTGCAATTGTCCACTGCAGGTTCTTCAGGCTCACCACTGTAATGTTCCACTGCCGGGTGTTTTTCCTCAACACTGCAATGCTTTAATAAAGGTTCTTCAGCCTCAACACTGCAATGCTCCACTGCTGGGTTTTTAGCCTCAACACGGCAATTGCCCACTGCTGGGTCTTTAGCCTCAACACTGCAATTGTCCACTGTAGGTTCTTCAGGCTCACCACTGCAATTCACCAATGCAGGTTCTTCCGCCTCAACAACGCAATTCTCAACTGCTGGTCCTTCAGCCTCAACACTGAAATTCAACACTGCTGGTCCTTCAGCCCCAACACTGAATTCAACAATGCAGGTTCTTCAGCCTAAACAATGAAATGCTCCAATGCCAGATGTTCTTCAGCCTCAACACTGAAATTCTCCTCTGCAGGTTTTCCAGGTTCAACACTGACATTCTCCACTGCTGGTTCTTCATCCTCAACACTGATATTCTCCAATGCAGGTTCTTCAGGCTCAACAATTTACTGCGTAGTCAAACAATATGGGAGTAACAAATTACCAGGAACAATGCTTTCAGGTGACCATCCAGTACATTGGTTCAAAGGGTTATTGGGGTGCAGGTAACTTTGGGGTAGGGCAGGCCTTGCATTCAATACCTACGCAAACAGTATGGCAGTGCCAAATAAAGCTTAATGGATACTTTGGTTTCATGTGGCCATCCAGTACGTTACTTCAAAGGGTTATTGAAGTGCGTGTAATGTTGGGGCAGGCCAGGCCTTACATTCAATGCCTAGGCAAACAGTATGGCAGTACCAAATAAAGCTTAATGGAAACTTTGGTTTAATGTGGCCATCATTATGTTGCTTTAAAGGGTTATTGGGGTGCGTGTAACATTGGGGCAGGGCAGGCCTTGCATTCAATGCCTAGGCAATCAGTATGGCAGTGCCAAATAAAGCTTAATAGGAACTTTGGTTTTATGTGGACATCCAGTACATGTGTTCAAAGGCTTATTGGGGTGTGTGCAACTTTGGAACAGGGCAGGCCTTGCATTCAATGCCTAGGCAAACAGTATGGCAGTACCAAATAAAGCTTAATGGGAACTTTGGTTTAATGTGACATCCAGTACGTGGGTTCAAAGGGTTATTGGGGTGCTTGTAATGTTGGGGCAGGGCAAGCCTTGCATTCAATGCATAGGCAAACAGCATGGCAGTACCAAATGAATACTTGGAACTTTGGTTGCATGTGGTCATCCATGACGTCTGTTCAAAGGTTTGTTGGGGTGCATCCAAATTTTGGGCAGCCCTGCCACTCACTGCATATGCAATAACAGTATAAGGGACCCACTGATAAATAATGAGAACTACAAAGCATAGCTGGCTGATGGCTCTCTAAGAAAAGTGAGGGCCTACTGCTGGCACTATAAAAATAGACTGTGTGACTTTCAGAGTCCCTCCTTCATAAATGAAAGAGGATGTGTCTGATGATGTGTCACACACCACAGGCCAAATAAGGTTGTGAAATGTTAAAATGACATTTCACAGTGAATGCATTTGTCTTGGTTGAAAGCAATGGTAAAGTTGAAAAACGCATCAAAAACGCTACGTGTGAACATAGCCCAAGTGATGGAGGAAAATTTTTGTTTTGGGTTATTTATTTTGCCTTACATACAAATCATTACCCTGCAAAGGATGCTCTTTAATATATTTTCCAGGAAAATCCATTTTGGTATAGTTTTTGTATGCTTTATTGTAAAAGTGGTGTAAGACTCTGACAACATTGTTCGCAGCTGTGACCTGGGTGTCAGAAATGTTTCCAGGGGTATTCCCCATGATGTTCCCTTGTCATTTGAGCACTGTTTCCATCAATTTCAGACGTTTTTATACCCTAAAAGGACCCTGGGGGGGTCGCTGCAAAAATGCTTGGTTTTTCCATAGACTTATATTGATCTTGTTGCTCGGGTCGAGCACCCGAGTATTCCAATTTGCTCGACCCGAGTAATGAGCACTCAAGCATTTTAGTGCTCGCTCATCACTAGCCCTAAGAAATCCTGAAAGCTTGCTTTGTAGCACCATTTATTTTATTTTTGTTAGCCATTAAAAGGTATCATAACTATGAGATTATCTTGTTTTTCACACTGAGAGCATTAATAATTTTTTGAAATGTGGATACTGCAAGTTGGTTCTCCATCTGGTGGTTGCCTGTAGTGGAAGGTGTGTCAGAGGCCCATTATACTATTTCTAATCTGGGTAATTTGATGCCACTTTAGTAGTGTGTTACAACAAATTTTTTAAATATTGTGAGTCCAAGTTGGTCTCCATCTGGTAGGTTGCCAGTAGTGGAAGGGGTGTCAGAGGCCCATTATACTATTTCTACTGTGTGGAAATTGATGGCACTTTAGTTTTTTCAGCTAGAAATACTGGTTCAAGCCCTGTTTCATGCATCCATGCTGCGCAATTATACTATTTTTACTCTGGCTCAATTGATGCCACTTTTCCTGGTGTGTGCCACTAATTTGAGCTGTTTGGGATGCTTTTTGGCCCCCCTTAAGGTGTTGTCTATGCGTTTGATTTTGTCTCTCATTGAATTCAATGGGGTTCGGGAACGTTCAATGAATAATTTGACGAACATGTTCAGCGAACATCAGGACGTTCGTCGAATCGAACCTTAAAGGTTTGCTCATCTCAAGTTATCACTCTCTTATGGATAACTGATAACGAGGGGGAGATTATTATTTATTTATATAGTGCCATTGATTCCATGGTGCTGTACATGAGTAGGGGTTACATACAGATTACAGATCTCACTTATGCTAAGCAAGCTAACAATGACAGACCGATATAGAGGGGAGAGAGGACCCTGCCCTTGCGGGCTTACATTCTACAGGATGGTGGGGAAGGAGACAGTAGGTTGGGGGGTTGCAGCAGCTCCAGTGATGGTGAGGCGGTAGCTCCAGTAGTGGTGAGGAGGCAGCGGGGATCATTGCAGGCTGTAAGCTTTTTCAGGTTCCGTCTGAAGGATCCGAGTGTGGTTGATAGTCAGACGTGTTGGGGCAAAGAATTCCAGAGGATGGGGGCTATTCGGGAGAAGTCTTGGAGGCAGTTAGGTGAGGAGCGAATAATTGTGGAGGAGAGAAGGAGGTCTTGGGAGGATCGGAGATTACATGATGGAAGATATCGGGAGATTAGTTCAGAGATATATGGAGGAGACAGGTTATAGATGGCCTTGTAGGTCAGTATCAGAATTTGAATTGGATATGCTGAGGGAGTGGGAGCCAGTGAAGAGATTTGCAGAGGGGAGAAGCAGAGGAGTAGCGAGGAGAGAGATTAATTAGTCGGGCAGCAGAGTTAAGGATGGACTGGAGAGGTGCGAGGGTGTTAGCAGGGAGGCCACAGAAAAGGATGTTGCAGTAGTCGAGACTGGAGATGATGAGGGCATGCACAAGCATTTTAGTAGAGTGAGGGTTAAGGAAGGGACGGATTCTGGAAATATTTTTGAGCTGGAGGCGGCAGGATGTGGATAGAGCTTGGATGTGCGGTTTGAAGGACAGGGCAGAGTCAAGGGTTACTCCAAGGCAGCGGACCTCCAGTACGGGGGAAAAAGTGATGTTGTCAATTGTTATAGATAGGTCAGGTAAGGAAGATCTGTGAGATGGGGGAAAGATGATCAGTTCAGATTTGTCCACATTCAGTTTGTGGAAGCGGGAGGAGAAGAAAGAGGATAAGGCTGATAGATACTCTGGGATTTTGGAGATCAGAGAGGTAACATCTAGGCCAGAGATGTAGATCTGAGTATCATTGGCATAAAGGTGGTACTGGAATCCATGAGACTTTATGAGTTGCCCCAGGCCAAGTGTATAGATTGAGATGAGTAGGGGTCCTAGAACCGAGCCTTGGGGGAGTCCAACAGAGAGAGGGTGGGATGAGGAGGTAGTGTGGAAGTGGGAGATGCTGAATGTGCGGTTAGAGAGTTATGATTTGATCCAGGATAGGGCGAGGTCTTTGATGCCAAAGGAAGAGAGGATCTGTAGTAGGAGGCAGTGGTCAACTGTGTCAAAAGCAGAGGACAGGTCTAGAAGGAGGAGTATAGAGTATTGTCCGTTCGCTTTGGCTGTAAGTAGGTCGTTAGTAATTTTGGTCAGGGCAGTCTCAGTGGAGTGATGGGGGCAGAAACCAGATTGTAGATTGTCAAAGAGCAGGTTAGATGAGAGATGCGAGGAAAATTCAGCGTGGACATGCTGATCCAGGAGTTTGGAAGCGAATGGGAGCAGTGATATTCGGCGATAGCTGGACATAGCAGTTGGTTAGAGGGTTGGCTTTTTGAGGATAGGCGTGACTGTGGCATGTTTGAAAGCAGAAGTGAAGGTACCGGAAGTTAGTGATAGGTTGAAGAGGTGGGTTAGTGATGGGATAAGAGTGGTGGCGAGATTGGGGAGGAGGTGGGATGGGATGGGGTTGAGTGCACAAGTGGTGAGGTGTGACTTGGAGAGAAGATGAGCAAGTTTCCCTTCCGTGATGTTGGATAAGGAGGTTATGGGGTTTGGGCATTGGTCAGGTATACAAAGGGGTTGTGGTGGTTGACTAATAAAGACTTACCGTGTTTGGTCTATCTTGTTTTTGAAGTGCATGGCGAAGTCTTCAGCAGAGATTAGGGAAGTTGGAGGGGGCAGTTTGTGGGCGGAGGACGGAGTTAAAAGTATTGAATAACTGTTTGGCGTTGTGGGATAAGGAAGATACAAGGGATGTAAAGTAGACCTGTTTAGCAGAGGTGAGAGCTGATTTGAATGCAATGTTGCTTGTTTGAGTGCAGTGAAGTAGTCTTGTGAATGCGTTTTCTTCCAGCGCCGTTCAGCAATTCTGGATGCTTGCCGAAGCTTTTTGGTGGTGTTATTGTGCCATGGTTGTCTATTGATTCGTTGCACTCTGTTATGCATGACAGGGGCGACCGAGTTGATGGCTGATGCAAGAGTGGCATTGTAGAAACTAGTGGCAGTGTCTGTGTCGTGGAGTGAAGATATGGAGAACAGTGGTAGGATAGAGTCAGAGAGTGTGTGAGTGTCTAGGTGTGCAAGGTTTCTGCGGGGGTGCACGTGTTGCTGGACATGGGTGACAGTTTAGGAGGATAGGGATGAGAAAGAGAGTAGATGATGGTCAGATAGAGGGAGAGGGGAGGTTGTGAAGTTAGATAGGGAGCAGAGGCGGGTGAAGACCAGGTCTAATGTGTGTCCGTCTGTGTGGGTGGCTGAAGAAGACCACTGTGTAAGTCCAAAGGATGAAGTAAGGGCCAGGAGTTTAGAAGCTGCCGACTGGTGGGTGTCAATGGGGATGTTGAAGTCACCCATGATGATGGCGGGAATGTCAACAGAGAGAAAGTGAAGGAACCATGTAGAGAATTGGTCCATGAAGGCAGTGGTTGGGCCTGGAGGTCGGTATATGACAGCCACTTGGAGGTTGTAGGGAGAGTAGATGCAGACAGAGTGGACTTCAAAAGAGGGGAGGACAAGGGAGGGAAGAGGTGGGATTGGGTTGAAGGTGCAGTTGGGAGAAAGGAGAAGGCCCACTCCTCCACCATGTCTGTTGCCAGGGCGAGGAGTGTGGGTGAAGTGGAGGCCGCCATAGCATAGCGCAGCAGGGGAGGCGGTGTCAGAGGGTGTCAGCCATGTTTCAGTGAGGCCAAGGAAGGAAAAATTTTGAGAGGTAAAGAGGTTGTGAATCACGTGGAGTTTATTGCAGACGGAGCGGGCATTCCAGAGTGATCCAGAGAGAGGGAGCTGAGTGGTGGGCGTCAAGGGCACGTATTTGAGGTTGGCCAGATTTCGGGTGTTTATATTGGATTGGGAGCAATAGAAGGGGGTAATAATGGGAGGTATAAGCTATGGGGGTCCAGGATTGGAAGATATGTCGCCAGCAGTGAGGAGAAGCAGAGAGAGGCAGAGCAGGTGGGAGAAGGAGAGTGGGCGATTTGTTTTGTGTGCTATTAGGAGAGATCTGAGGTTGAGGAGCATGTCAGCGGAGGAGGTCAGGTGGGGGTGCAAGAGGAAAGGAGAGATTAATATTTGGTTAGAGAGTGTTGGGTCTGTGGATAGCGAAGGAGAGTTAGGAGTAATGGAGGCAAAACCATTAGAGCTTATGTCAGCATGGTAAAAGTAATTGTGGAGTTAACAAAGAAATTTAGTAAATTTAAACAGAGTTTAGGCATACCTTCTGGTCACTTCTGGCTCATTTCTGGCATATTTCGATAGTTATCCTTATAAGACATCCTTATAATGACAGACCAAGGTCAAACAGACCAGTGGCTCTGAATTTATACATAAGCAAATGCACATCAAACAGGTCAGGTGTGATCAGGAGGGAGGGGCAGCAGGGAGGCTGGTCACACACACAGGAGGGGATTAATTAGAAGTCAGACAACAAAATACAAAGGAAATAGATCCAAATGGACAGATAAGGCCAAATGAGTGTTAGCATCATGGAAATAAGGTATTGCAGCAGTCAGTGGACATACCAAGAGTAGCAGAGAGATGCAGGGTGATGGGGATCAGGAAAGATGGGTTATATATGGTATTGCAGAAGTCAGTGGACATACCTGAGGATGAAGCAGAGCGATTGTCAGAATGATAGTAATAATGAAGAAGCATAGTAATAATAATAATGAAGCATCTGTCGCAGGGAGTTATTTGTCTGGCAGAGATTAAATAATGATGATCTCACATTCACCTTGGCATATACTGATGCTTCATAGGAAATTCCAAGTAACAAATGCATGTATAAATAATATAATTCTAAACCAAAATTGTCTTAATCAGTAAATATATTGGCACAAAAAATTAAAGTAGTTTTCTCAGCTTTAAACGAAAAATTAAAACATCTTCTGATGTGATACAGCAAAGCTTGCCAAGACATTGATGTGACCTGTCCTTTTATGCTGCTATTCTGGTGGTATGTGAGCCACAAAGGCATTGGCATATTCTCTACATATTCACATCAGTGTCTTAATGAGGTCTAGTGTGAGGTTTGTATTTAAATAGGTACCTAAGTCCCAATTCTTCTATGTGTTCATGCCAGAAAACTGTCGTGAAACACTTTGAAAAGCCTCAAAGACTACTACTTTTTGGTGTCTTCTTGACAGTTTTGGCAGCGCTCCCAAAATGGGTCACATTGGGGAGGAGCTGAGGAGGTAAGGGGTGTGGCAATGCCCACTCACAATATTCATCAATTATGGCAATGGTTTTTATGCCAGAAATATCCCAAATTTTGGTGAGGTTCAAGGAAGTGCACACCACTAAGAAGATACATCAAATTCATTAACTGCTATGTACCTCTTAATAAATTTAGCGCGTACTACTGCAAAACACCCTTTCACGAAGAGTGGTATGGTGTGTACAACGCTAGTCTTAATGAATTAGTACCTTAGCGTTTGAATTAATAGGGGATCTGGTCTAGCATCTATTTATTTTGGCAAGCCTGGTATGAAATTTGTTACCATATAGAAGTTTGAGATTTATATTTATTCAGACATCTAGTCTGTATTTATTCAGGGTATATAGTTTTGGGTCTATAGTTATTGTATTTAATTGGTTTGTTCTGAGTTTTATATTTATTTAAACATATACGGTCTCTTTTTATTTTTGGGTGGTCTAGTCTGAGGTCAGAAGATGTATAGAAGATCTTAATATACTGTATTTAGGTACATGAAGCCTGCATTAATTTAGGGGTTCCTGTGCCTGCATTTATTTAAGGAGTCTGCATTTATCGAGCAGGTCTAGGGCTTGTATTTAAGAGGTCAAGTCTGGGATTGTTATTGAGGGGGTCTGATTTAGGGTATGTATTTATTTTAAAATATGGCCCAGGTCTAATTTACTGTATTTTGCTGGATTCTAACCTGACATTTATTCTATGGCCCGGTCTGAGGTTTGTGTTTCAGTGTATTGGATCTGTAGTTATTTACAGGAAATAACTTTGGGGTTGTATTTATTAAGGGGATCTAGGTCAGTAGCTATTTAGAAGTTCGAATGTAAAGTGTGTATTTTCTAAACCATTTGATGTCTGAAGTTGTTTATATGGTCTGAATAGGGGTCTCCATTTATTTAGGGGGACTGGATTCTGTTCTGATTTTATTTACAGGGTTGTATTTTGAGGATTAGTTCTGGGGTTTGCATTTACTTATAGGTTTTAATTACATGCTGTTCTTTCAGGAAGAGTTTTCAGCAGATTCCTAATCAACAGACAATAATTTAGGCCTAGAAAATGCTTATATTTATGAAAAAAGCATCTGATAACACAATCACAATCACAATAGATGATGTCTCACCTCACCCTGTTTCCTCTCCCTTTGTAACGACCTTTGCACATGGTCCATATATTGTTCAATAGAAAAGACAAAGCCTGAGTCTGCTCATTGTGGCTAATATTAATGTTAATAATAATGTTGTCTCCTGAATAGTGTTGAGCATTCCGATACCGCAAGTATCGGG
>VIAB01053714.1:0-10903 GCA_009801035.1 Oophaga pumilio | reverse complement strand
GGAGGGGCATTATATGCAGGGGGTGCTATAGAGGTGGAGGGGCACCTGAGGGTACCATAGCTGAAGAAGACATGGACGGCACATCCAAAACTCTTGACATTAATCAATTGCTCAGCAAAAACGTATGAAACTGAACACGAGGATCTTGGATAACATCTGATTGGACTGTACAAAGCCTTCTGCCGCGTCACGACAAAACTCTTTAGTGGGTCCATTCCCTTAATGGTATGGTGCCAATCACTGCTGAGACGATAGGGTATCAACTAGTGGAGCGACTTGGGTGCCCCATAGCACCTATGCTGGAAGGAAAAACACCCCACAGGCAAAGCAACAATGGCCGCCATGAAGCACCAACACCAAGTGAAAGGAGATAAAAACTAAAAAGCTGAGAGCAGGATAGGAGCAGCCCCTCCTGCAGTCTCCTGCTAAGGTGGTGGCCATTGGTGCTGTGGTCCTGTGGGGTGATGTGACCGGGGGCGTTTGCCTTGCAGCATGGCTGATATGGGGAAGCTGTCTCGCATCACCTGCTGGCGCTTTATCACTTCATCCCTGACCCACTAAGAGGTGGCTTGCTGAGACATAGCAGTGGCTACATACAGTCTGATCAGATGTTACCTAAGATCCTCGTCTTCAGTTTTGTGCATTTTTGCTGAGCCGCAATAGACCAATGTCTGAGTTCAGGAGTCTATTTTCCTACTGTTACATCATATTGTACCTAGAGGGTACGGCCACGTGCACACGTTCTTGTGTCCGCAGACCCCCATGGTGTCTTGTACGCTGCGCATTATACATTACTTCTGTATGGAGTCCTACAGATGACTCTGCTATTCTATGCAGTGGAGGAATGTGTGTATATACTGTATACCAGCCCAGAGACGCCAAAGCGACACGGTTCTGGCCCCTGATGTATATACAGCGCCATATTCCTGGCCCATGTGTTAAGTGCCAGGTGCATTCAGCCTAAGAGGCGGCTGTGCTGGTCACCAGTACTCGGGCATGTTGGACATTTTACTGGTCACTTGGAGGGTGTATGACTGAGCTGCTTGTAGAGATACTGATGGGGTTAATCCTTGGGGGGGGGGGATCTTCCAGCAGTTTGTCACCCCTGTAGGCTGTTGCCAGGAATTACACTGCAGTGTATATGACCATGTGCCCTCAGGAGCTACTGTATCCAGACATCGGCTTGTCAGTCCTGCAGGAGTTGCTATCCCTTTAACTCTTTAAGGGGTTGTTAATCAGTATCATAAATATATATATATTGACCTATGGTTTTGTTAAATATAGTAAACGGAGGTGTACTCCTCTTCTGACACCCCCCACAAGACCTCTGCAAACTGCCCTGAGGGTCTCCTCTGACTTCTGGGTTCAGAATTTCAGCGTTGCTTCAGCCGGTAATTAGCTGCAGCGGTCAGGTGAAAAGAAGAGCTCATGCTCAGAGAAACAGCTAAATGCCTCAGTTTATTATTTTTAATTAATCCATGGGTAAAATAAAGTCAGATCGCTCCTTTACAGAGAATCTGTTACCAGGTTTTTTTGCCATCTGAGAGCAGCATAATGTAGAGACGAGAACCTGATTCCAGCGATCTGTCACTTACTGGGCTGCTTGCTGTAGTTTTATCATCTGATTATCACTGGAGGACTAGTAAACCTGCTGCCATGTAGTTTTCCATATTCATGAGCTCTTTGTAACCCAGGACCTCCATTGATTGGCAGCTTTCTGCCTATGCACAGTGTACACAGATCTGCCAACCAGTGGTGTGGGTGGGGTTATACACAGCTGAGCACTGCTAGATCTGCAGCAGATAAAACACTGTTTTCATCAGAACTACAGCAAGCAGCCCAGTAAGTGATTCATCACTGGAATTGGGGTTTATACTGCTACAAAATGCTTATCTCTGATGAGGAAGCAACAAACTGCCCACAGATTCCCTTTGAAGGACTGGATTTTTTTGGTGGAAAAGGGGAAGGAGTGATCTATATTTTATATAAAAAAAAAAATAACATTTTTAATCAGTCCCCTTTAGGGTGACATCTGTCAGTGTTGTAGTGGTGCGGCTTCTGCAGGTATATAAAGTGAGAGTAGTGATGAGTGAGCATGATTTAGATTTGTCTGAGTGCTCAGATAATATGTTCGAATCCTCGCGGCCGCAACACATCCGGGGGATTGATGCCTAACAAACAGGCAACTCCCGCACGTGTTGCGGCTGTCGAACAGTTACGGGGATTCAAGCATATTATTCGAGCATGGTGAAGACCACACTAGCACGCTCGTGTATAACACGTTATCTAAGCATGTTCGCTCATCACTATTGGATAGGCATACCCCTTTAAAAGATGGTAGCTTGTGGCTCTGGTGTGGCATCACTGTACAGTTGGTGGTGACATGACCTGTAGGGTTCCTTGAGAATAAAGGGTGCCCAGACAGTGCATGGGCTGCATTTCCACACAGCCAGGAGCTTGTAATCCGTGCAGGCTCCAGCTGTCGGCCCACCAGACATGTTATATGTTAGTGCGGACAGTAAGTGCTTCCATACTTCGGTCCGCGGGGTGGCCTGTGCTCTTGTAGCGTGCGGACAGTAAGTGCTTCCATCCTTCGGTCTGTGGCCGGCCTGTGCTCTTGCAGCGTGCTGACAGTAAGTGCTTCCATCCTTCGGTCCGCGGGGCGGCCTGTGCTCTTGCAGCGTGCGGACAGTAAGCGCCTCCATCCTTCGGTCTGCGGGGTGGCCTGTGCTCTTGCAGCGTGCGGACAGTAAGCGCCTCCATCCTTTGGTCTGCGGGGCGGCCTGTGCTCTTGCAGCGTGCGGACAGTAAACGCCTTCGGTCTGCGGGGCGGCCTGTGCTCTTGCAGCGTGCGGACAGTAAGCGCCTTCGGTCTGCGGGGCTGCCTGTGCTCTTGCAGCGTGCGGACAGTAAGCGCCTCCATCCTTTTGTCTGCGGGCGGCCTGTGCTCTTGCAGCGTGTGGACAGTAAGCGCTTTCGGTCTGCGGGGCTGCCTGTGCTCTTGCAGCGTGCGGACAGTAAGCGCCTCCATCCTTTGGTCTGCAAGGCGGCCTGTGCTCTTGCAGCGTGCGGACAGTAAGCGCCTCCATCCTTTGGTCTGCGGGGCGGCCTGTGCTCTTGCAGCGTGCGGACATGGAGGCAGAGTACTGCAGCCAGATACCCATTCCATAGCTGCTTCCTTGTATCAGTTGATGGAAGTTGGTCTGCGACAAGTCAGTAATGGCGTTGATTGTCAGCGTAAATACCGACAGGAAAGATCTAACCAAACAGCTGTTGTCTTTAGATATCATGGCGGCTCTCCGACCTCTCATCAAACCCAAGATCGTCAAGAAGCGGACGAAGAAGTTCATTCGCCACCAGTCAGACCGTTATGTTAAGATTAAGGTAAGTGCAGAGACCTACATATGTAATATGTAATCGATGCTGGCGTGGAGATGATGACTCACGGCACAACTTCCCTTTCCTACAGCGCAACTGGCGTAAACCAAGAGGTATTGACAACAGGGCCCGCAGGAGGTTCAAGGGTCAGGTTCTGATGCCCAACATCGGTTACGGTAGCAACAAGAAGACCAAGCACATGCTGCCCACAGGTTTCCGCAAGTTTCTGGTCCGCAACGTCAAGGAACTCGAGGTTCTGATGATGAGCAACAAGTAAGTGACCGAGCCTGGAGGGGGAGGCAGGATGAGGCCTGACGGGTGCAAGAAGTCGCCTCTTGTTAAAAAAAAAAGTCTAAACTTCACCCCCTGTGAAGTTTATCTACGTGGTGTGGCAGGAAATCATGATTTTGCCTCTGTGTCATTATACCCCTATGTCTTCTGATCTCTGCTTGCTGTCAGGGAATAGAAACTCTTATATACCCTATGGCTGGAAACTGATGAGGAATAGTTTTCATTTTACATTAATTTGTATAAAACTGGAGTTCTGTAATACTGAACTGAGAGGAGGTTATATAAGAGGGGAGGGGATAACACTGAAAAATAGGAGGCTAAATGGTGATCCTTAGATGTAAAATATCACTTATTTAGGGGCTAGGTTTATCACCAACCTCAAGATCAGGGCTCTGATATGTTCAAATGTCATTAGTTTTCAATGAGACGACCAGAGAAAGCTAGATATTTGATTTATTACTTTGCTGTTCAGCTATTGCATGATGTGCATATAGTAATTCAATATTGGGGGGGTGCTACTGAAGAGCATTTTTGTGTGTGAAGCCCCCTGACGGGACCCAGAACGGCCCATGTGCATTACATGTTGGTTGCTGCTGAAAACTGCATGAACTTCCTAATTTATACAGGTCCCAGTAGGATGATTGTTTAAGAAAATGAGGAGCGTCCTGCGCTGATTAGATGTATATTATACTCTAGAATCTCACAATCTGCTTCTTTCCCAGATCCTTCTGTGCAGAAATCGCTCACAACGTCTCCTCCAAGAACCGAAAGACCATTGTGGAGCGGGCGGCACAACTCGCCATCAAAGTGACAAACCCCAACGCCAGACTGCGCAGCGAGGAGAATGAATAAACCAATCGCTCTGAGAATTTGTGCTAATAAACATAACAGGAGTTTTGGACTTTAGTCTGTGTCTTGGATCAATCAGATGAAGTAATGGTACAAGGGAAAGTGTCTGAGCCTCATGTTCCACGAGCTTAAAGAATTGCTTCCAGTGCAGCTCACTTCTGCTATGGGAGTTGGTGACATCCCATCAATAGGTGCTTGCCAAATTGTATGCGCAAACCGGTAGGTATCGTGCATGGGTCCTGTCCTACACCTTTTGGCAAATTCACCATCTGATCCAGAAGTGAGCAGCGCTGGAGCAACCTATCACTTTACATACACCAGTGAACCTGAGTAGTGCAGCATTCGAGGGCATGGGGCCCAATACCTCCCAACACCTTCCCTTTCCCCAGACCATACCCCCTGCAACCACTTCATTGGATAAAGTATGGCTGCTGGTAGCTTCAGTTTTCTGCTCTATAATAACTTTTCATCTATGATCGGGTCGGGTTTTAGAATTTTATTTATGAACACAAACTTACACTTTGATTTCCTATTTGAAGCCCTTATAGATGCAATGCGGCAGCCTCCTCTGGGTGCGGTGCTATGGCGGAGGTCACACTTGGTAGCCATCGTATTCAGTGCGTCGGGTTGGTTCTCTGCGCTGCAGCTGCTGTCAGACTCTTAGCTGATGTCCATCATCTCTGTGCTGCAGGCTGTCACAGAGTCTTTCTGGATGTTCTCCATCAGGGATGAGAGCTCTGG
This sequence comes from Oophaga pumilio, assembly GCA_009801035.1. Taxonomy (NCBI): domain Eukaryota; kingdom Metazoa; phylum Chordata; class Amphibia; order Anura; family Dendrobatidae; genus Oophaga; species Oophaga pumilio. Next base: position 5,644 of record VIAB01053714.1, on the reverse strand, counting down.
GTTGGCTCTGATCTGCATCAGGAACTCTGCCATGCTGCGACTGTTCTCCACCTCCGGGATTGTGAGCAGCGCTGTGATGGTTCTCATAGCCGAGCGCTTCAGCTCATCCTGCTTCTCGAACTCCTGCTTCACGGAGCCGGCCTTTACCTGTGAGCAGAAGGACCATATTATGTATCGTGCAGGAGGATCAAAGATCGGGCTGACTGTTACGCCCTGTTCAGATCACAACTAGGTCTACATCTATGCGGAGAAAGTCTCTGGACGTGTATCCAGTCTCCACAAGCGCATCTCTGCTGGTTGCTGCCAGTGGTCATACCTTGGTGGTGCATGTGGCTCGTAGGGGTTCGATGAGCTGGTCCAGGCGCTGGAGAACAGCACTGGGGCACAGAGTAGCCAAACGGGTGAGGATGATGAAGGTGAGCATCTGCAAAACAAGTAAGAGTCTTATGGGCCGAGAAGTCTTGCGTGGCGCAGACAAGCTGTCTTTCACAGGTCATTTTGGATGATTTCTGGTTTCCTGTGCTACATGGAAGCCGCGACTTGGTTACCCTAATGTCGTAGTGATCTTTCAGTCCGTCCTCCACGTGGTTCAGATATTCGTAGATGTCCAGCTGGTCCAGGCAGCTCTCCAGCAGTGTGTACATGCACTCAAACGCCGCCTTCCGGACATCCAGGCCGTCGTCCACCGTGTGCTTGAATGGGCCCATCTCCACCTGCCATGAAAATACCGGCAAAGATCAGCGAATGCCTTGCAGTTATTTATTTTAAATACAATTGAATCCATTTTTTTATGTTAGAGGGGCTACAATGTGCTTCTGAGGACTGGGACCCCCGACCGGTCAGTCAAAACACTGTTCTGAAGTGTGGATGGGTGTCCATGCGTCCTTGTACACGCCTGTAGGAGCTGCCCATTTTCAAAGCAGTGTTTTCACTGACCGTGGGGTCCCAGTACACAGACACGCAAATATCAGCTCGTAAACACATGAATAAAGTGATAGAAAGATGTGAAGAGCTGTAGTCCCACTCCCAACCTGAGGACAGGTGTGGCGCTGTTAAAAAATTATCCCTTCTAGCATTGAATGTTGCACTGCTAATCTGATAACGTCTAGGAAAATGTCTGCTCACCTCACGGATCAGTTCTTTCCGTACTTTGGTCTCTTCGTACACAGGCGGAAGGACTCTGCTCAGAAGTTTCCGCACTAGAGATGGTTTGTTATGAGCGGCCGAATTAAACATGACCAGAGTGACGCGACGGACATTGGGCTCCGTGTCCTGGAGGGGTTTTAAGAAATCGCCTGTGAATAAAACGCAGAAAAAACTACTTTAGTTCAGGTCTTTATGTTTTCCATTCACACTTGTAATGCAGGTTGGTGACCACTAGGTGTCAGTCTTGTGTTTTCACAGCCCTTACCAATGCAGTTCTTCAGGAGGGGGTCAATGGGAGCCGGCTGGTCAGAGATGGTGAATTTGATAGCGGTGACAACTGTGCTGCGAGTATGCGGGGAACCTGCGAATCAGGGAACAAGTGATGAAAAGATAAACAGGATCCATCTGCATGGAGGGCCTGTCACGTGGATTCTGATCTTCTGAATGACACCAGTAATGGAACTAAAAAAGCTTATGGATATAGAAGGGTTTATTATTCATTACAACAGAATCTCTTTACATCTGCAGGGTGCTCCCCCTAGTGGTGACTATAATTATGTAGTGAGCTCCCCCTAGTGGTAACTATAAATATGTAAGCTTCCACTACTGATGGCTGTATAAATCTGAATGCAGAGTTTCCTCTAGTTCTGGCTTTATTTTATAAACCTGTATGTAGTGAGCTCCCTCTAGTGGTGACTGTATAAATCTATGTAGTGAGCTCTCTCTAGTGGTGACTGTATAAATCTGTATATGGTGAGCTCCCCATAGTGGTGGCTGTATAAATCTGTATGTAGTGATCTCTCTAGTGGTGGCTGTATAAATTTGTATGTGGTGAGCTCCCCCTAGTGGTGGTTGTATAAACCTGAACTTAGTGAGATCCCCCTAGTGGTGACTGTATTAACCTGTATGTAGTGAGCTCCCTCTAGTGGTGGCTGTATAAATCACCTGAGCTCAGCTGTTTGCACAGCCGTGGCAGGAGTTGTTCCGGGTTCACAAGGGTCAGCTTTCCCACACATTCAGCTACCACGTTCCTAGTGCCTTCCTCTGCAGCCTCGCAATGCTCCAGCAGCAGTTTCCAGACATCTTCCTGGTAGGGTCGCAGCTCCTCGCTGGGTAGGCAGGTAAGCGCTTCTTTGAGAGAGTGAAGGAGCAGATACTGCCTTCTGAGCTGACCTCCAATTTCATGCAACAGGAAGGGCAGAAAGTCTGCAGGACTGCCCACACAGGCATTTCCAAGGGCATATGATGCTGCAGACTTCACCTCCTCGCTGGGAGACACAAAAGCCTCGAGGATCACAGTCTTTAGCTCCTTCTGCTGGCTGCCAAGGCTCCGCTTGCGCCCAATTTCTGCCAGTGTCAAGAATGCCAACACCTTCACTGGGTCTCCGACACGGGGATTTTTGGCATCTTGTATGAATTGGGTAATGGAAGCATTGGATTCCTTAGGGCAGGCACTGGCCAATGTGGCCACGCACTTGGCCACGGAATGGAAGGCCTGTTTATGAAGGGTGGGCCCAGTAGACTGGACAGGACCGGTGAGTTGTTTGAGAAGATCGGCATATCCAAGGTGAGCTGTGTGGCTCATGACCAGCGCTTGCAAGAAGGAAAGAATGGATGCCAAGGCGCCTCCTTGGAGTAGAGCTGAGTGCACCAGCTGGAACAATTGGGGAAGGATGCGGGCACTAAGTTTGGGAAGAGAAGCCGGATGTGCAGATACCAAGGTGGTAAGAAAATCTACAGACACTTGAGCCAAATGCATGTCTGATTCAGCCAGAAGAGACGGAAGCTCCTCCAACACGGGCTCCAACATGGCGGGCTTCAAACAGTCATTGTAGTTCCTCACTAACACCTCAAGGGCCGATACTGTTGCTAGCCTGAGGGCTCGCTGGTTCTTACGTAGGAAGGAGGCTAGAATCGGCAGTGCGTCCTTCAGCAAAGGCCGCAGGTCAATCTTCAGAGGAGATTCGGCAATAAGGGTGAGAACCCTCACCGCCGTCAGTCTTGTGATTTCATTGCGGAGACGTTCAAGGATGAGCAGTAGAGTGGATGGGAGATCATTCCCCAGTTGGTCTCCAAGATGGCTTATGAGATGACCCATGCAAGACAAAGCCCTCTCCTTCACCTCCTGGTCAATATCTGTCGCCTGCAGTCTTTTCAATGTGGCACTGAATAGCTCTTTGGTATAGGGTGAAGGCTCGGGTACCTTGGCCTGGTCCAGCGGTCGGATCACTTTAACCAACTGTTGAGCCACCAGCAAGGCTTCTGAGGTGATCTTGTAGAAGGTGTCAGAAATACAGGTGACCACCGGAGGTAAGAGGGCTGGAAGGTGAGGCTGGAAACATTCGGGGGAATGACAGCTGAGGATGACGTGAAGGAACATCAGCGTATCCAGGCGCATGTTGGAGCTGCTGCCTTTGTCCGTCAAGGAGAAAGCGAGACCTATCAGTGGAAACATATGGCCACTTGGTGACACAAGAAGACTTCTCCACTCAGAGCTGTCTATGAAGATCAGAAGCCCTACCTGGAACCAGAGCAGGGATATGCTGGGAAAGGCAGCCGGGAAGGGCACCGGTCAGCTCTGTAAGAACCGCAAAACATCCCTGACGAGACTTGATGCTCTTTTCCCTGAGCAGTTTCTGGAGAGACTTCATAACCGATGGGACCTAGGAAGGAAGGAAATCAAAGTGGTGACCAACAAGCGCTGCGGGATTTAGAAGGCTCTTTGCTTTACCTCCCGACTTTGGTCACCTGATTCTGCAGAGCACTGAGAGGACTGTCCCCCTTATCTGTGGCCTCCACATTCTGTCTGCAGCTGTGAGAGCAGCGCGTCTGCCTGAGCATGGCGATGTACGCAGAGAAGATGTCCGCCTTCACGTTCTCCTCTCTTTCCTTAAATCGTGAAATGATCGCTGAAGCCGCTGACCTATAAAATTCTGATAGGAGATCGGGTCTGGCGGTGATCAGAGTCTCCAGGCACTTAGCAGCTGAGCGCCTCACTTTCCAGCTCATATCATCATCATCGCTGTATTCTTCATCACTCTCTAGAGAAACCAAACCAACAGCAATATTCATATTCTACTGTACATAGGGGCGGTATTATAGTAGTTATATTCTTGTACATAGGAGCAGTATTATAGTAGTTATATTCTTGTATATAGGGGGCAGTATTATAGTAGTTATATTCTTGTATATAGGAGCAGTATTATAGTAGTTATATTCTTGTACATAGGGGGCAGTATTATAGTAGCTATATTTTTATACATATAGGCAGTATTATAGTAGTTATATTTTTGTACAGTGGGGCAGTATTTGAGGGTCATACCTGGTTCTTCTTCACTTTCTGTCTCCATTGTCTCCTCTTCCTCTTCACTATCATAGTTGTAGTTAGGGTCATAAGAAATATACTTCAGACATAAATCAATGACTGTTGGGACATAAGGTGATATTTCTTTGGGGCAGCGTCTGATGAAGGAGTCCAGAGCCTGGAAACACTGCTCTTGCAGCTCATCATCTTCCACTTTACAGAACCCCACCACTAGGGGCACTATTCTCTCTAGATGTGGCCCTGGAGAAAGGACAGATAGGACGCACATTGCAGGACTGTTACTGTATAACGGGAGGAGGTAATAAATGATAATGTTCCTATAATATGCATTGGCATCATGGTGACTTCCTTACCCAGTCTGTGTCCTGCCTGCATGCTGACGGCAGCCACACACTGAATATACGTTCTAGTGGTAGATGTGGATTCGTTCTTTTTCATTTCTGCCACCAGATGTTCCAGGAGTTCTGTGAACAGGTTTCCATTGCAGGTTTGCACCAGGTGCCCCAGCGCCAGCACCGCTCTCTTCCTCACTGCAAGACGAGGACTGGTGAGCTGAGGCAGAAGACAGCTCAGGATGGAGGGGTGGAAGGAGTAGAGCGCTCCTCCCAATCTGCTGGGGACATAGAGGAGATGAGATGGGGCCACAACAAAAATATACTCAAAAATCAAAAGACTGACCATCACTTCCAAACAGAAATCAGGTGTGTACAGGAGCTTACTAAGAGCAGCCATCTCCATATATAACCAACAAAATAAAGCCGCACTCTAGCAATATAGCGTGCAAACGTGAAATATATGAATCGCATTACTGCACTAGAAAATATGAAAAATTGAGAACGTATGAGCTAAGTATTCTCAATTTTTCATACTTTCTAGTGCAGTAATGCGATTCATATATTTCACGTTTGCACGCTATAGCGCTACAGAGTGCAGCCTTATAATAAAACCTCACGATAACAAATCATCTCACCTTCCCAACATGTCTGACAAAATATCAAGAGCCTCTAGCTGCACCGCAGCATCATCCCGCTTTCCTATTGCTCCAGTCAGTTGTCCTGTGATCTTCCTGCACACATTGGCGGCTAAAGTAGAGCCTGTAGGAAACCCATGAAAATGTATTAATAATATGCATTATACTACTGATCCTGAGTTACATCCTGTATTATACTCCAG